>OU342741.1:506665827-506821766 GCA_910589775.1 Avena eriantha
GGCTGACCTGGATAATGCCAGCTCACGGGCCTCCTCTAGGAGGTCCACTCCGTCCTCCTGCGCCTCCTGGTTAGCCTTTTCATCGTATAGGAGCTTGCGTGGGGAGTCAAACTCGATGTCCACGGAGAGGATAGCTTCCGATCTGTAGACCAGGAAGAACGGGGTGTAGCCGGTTGATCTATTCGGCGTGGTGCGGAGGCTCCATAGCACAGCCGGAAGCTCTTCCATCCAGCATCCGGGTGACCGCTCCAACGGCTCAATGAGGCGTGGCTTGATGCCGGCTAGCACCAAACCGTTTGCTCTTTCGACTTGCCAATTGGACTGCGGGTGCGCGACAGAGGCAAGGTCCAGCCGGATGCCCTTGTTGCTACAGAATCGGGCGAAGGCCCCCTTGGCGAAGTTCGTGCCATTGTCGGTGATGATGCTGTTGGGGTAGCCGAACCGATTGATGATGCCGGTGAAGAAGGTGACGAATATCGCCCTGTCCAGCTTCCGGATGGGCTTGGCCTCGATCCACTTCGTGAATTTGTCCACCGCCACCAGCAGATGGGTCATTCCTGCGCGTGCTCGCTTGAAGGGAACGACCATGTCGAGGCCCCAAACCGCGAATGGCCAGGTAATTAGTATGGTCTTGAGTACCGAAGTTGGCATGTGCCTGAGCTGCCCAAAGCGCTGGCACCCATTGCACGCGCGGACCAGCTACTCGGCGTCCTCGAGGGCGGTGGGCCAATAGAAACGATGGCGAAACGCCTTGGCGACTATCGCCCTTGACGAAGCGTGGTGCCCGCACTCGCCCTGGTGGATGTCCTTGAGTAGCCGGTGGCCCGTGTCCGCATCGACACCACTTTGGAAAATGCCGGATACGCTGCGCTTGTACAATTCGCTGTTGATGATGGTGTACATGTGCGTGCGGCTCCGGGTTTGCCTGGCTTCCACCTCGTCATCCGGAAGTTCTCCGTTGGCGATGTAGTTCATGAAGGGCTGTGCCCAGGATGGCACTTCTCGAATGACGAGGATGCTCCCGCTTTCTGGTTGATGGTTGCCGGGGGGTCATCCGGGTGACGTACCCGGGACGGTAGCCCCCGAGCCGCTTGACGAGCTGGTAGCCCCCGGGTCTTGCAAACCGGAGGGTACCGCCTTGCCGGAGTTGGTGCGGGTCTTCTTCTTTGGAGGTTCTGCCGGCTCTGCTTCTGCTCCTCCGTCAGCCGGAGCGCTCCCTGCCTGGATGATGGAGTCTGACTCAGGTGACGGGTTGATGGAGGGCTTGCGCATGTGCTCCAAGGAGACCCCAGGTGGGATCTCCTTCCTGGTGGATCCGATTCGAGCGAGCGAATCGGCTGCCTCGTTGTTGACGCGGGGAACATGATGGAATTCGCATCCGTCGAAGGAGCCGCTGAGCTTCTGGATGTGGAACCGGTAGAGGGCCATGTTTGCATCTCTGGCGTCCCATTCTCCGGATACTTGCTGCACCACCAAATCTGAATCATCGAAGCAAAGGATCCAGTTGACACCGATCTCCCTGGCTAGCCGGAGTCCGTGCGCCAGTGCCTCGTATTCGGCTATGTTGTTGGAGGCCTTGAAGTGGATCTGCAGTACGTACTCTAGCTGGTCTCCCTTGGGCAAGGTGAGCACGATGCCGGCTCCCAAGCCCCCAAGCATCTTCGACCCGTCGAAGTGCATCTTCCAGTGGTCTGAATCTGGAACCGGTGGGAGATACTGGGTCCCGGCCCAGTCGACGAGGAAGTCCGCCAATGCCTACGATTTGATCATGAGCCGAGGCTCGTACTGGATGGAGTAGGCGGCGAGCTCGATGGCCCACTTGACGACTCGGTCGGTGGCGTCTTTGTTGCCGATGATTTCCGAAAGGGGTGCGGTGCACACGACCTTAATCGGATGCTCCTAGAAGTAGTGCTTGAGCTTCTTGCATGCCAGGTACACGCCGTAGCACATCTTCTAGTAGTGGGGGTAGTTCTGCTTGGAGAGGGAGAGAACCTCGCTGAGGTAGTAGACGGGCCTCTGAACCAGCTGAGCCTTGCCTTCCTCGGGACGCTCCACCACCAGGACGACGCTGACAACCTGGCTGATGGCTGCTATATAGAGCAACATCGGCTCCTTGCTAGCCGGCGTGGCTAGAACCGGCGCTGTGGATAGCATGCACTTGAGGTCATGAAATGCGGTGTCGGCTTGCGAGGTCCAGGAGAACTTGTCTGTCTTCTTCATCAGTTGGTACAATGAGAGTGCCTTCTCCCCCAGCCGGCTGGCGAAACGGCTGAGGGAGGCTAGGCATCCGGTGAGCTTTTGGACTCCAAGCAGGCTCCTGGGCGACTGTATCCTCTCGATGGCCGCGATCTTCTCCGGATTTTCCTCAATGCCTCGTTGTGATACGAGCAAACCGAGAAGCTGACCGGATGGCACTCCGAAGACGCACTTCTCCAGGTTCAGCTTCATCTGGTACTGGCGGAGGTTGCCAAATGTCTCTCCTAGATCTTCGAGGAGGGCGCGCTTCTCCTTGGTCTTGATGGCCACATCATCCACGTAAGCATGCACGTTTCGGCCTACTGCGAGTGCAAGCACTTCTGCATGCAGCGTTGGTAGATAGCGCTTGCATTCTTTAGACCGAAAGGCATGGTTACGTAGCAGAAAGCCCCGTAGGGGGTGATAAATGATGTCTTAATCTGATCAACCGGGTTTAACCAGATCTGATTGTAACCGGAATAGCAATCTAGAAAAGACAACAAATCATAGCCGGTCGTGGAATCGATGACTTGATCGATACGGGGCAAGGCGAAGGGGTCTTTCGGGCACGCCTTGTTTAGGCTGGTGTAGTCAATACACATGCGCCAGGTCTTGTTCTTCTTCAGCACCAAGACTGGGTTCGCCAGCCAATCCGGGTGGTATACTTCCATGATGAATCCGGCTGCAAGGAGCCAAGTGATCTCATCATCGATTATCTTCCGCTTCTCCTCCGCGAACCGGCGCAGAGGTTGCTTGACCGGCTTGGCATCTGGCCGCACATGAACTAAGTGCTCGGCGAACTCCCTCAGCACACCTGGCATGTCCTTGGGGGACCATGCAAAGATGTCCCGATTCTCACGGAGGAAGTCGACGAGCGCGCCTTCCTATTTGCTGTCCAAGCCGGCACCAATGGTGACGAATTTGGTCGAGTCGGAGGGGTCGAGAACGATCCTCTTCGTCTCTTTTGCCGGCTAGAAACCTCCTTCTCCAGCCAGTTTGCTGCTAGCCAGCATGTCCTGCTGGGCCATGGCCACATTGCGCATGATCACGCGCTTCTCCTCGGCTATGATGAGGGCCTCTGCCAGTTTGGAACCAGCTGAGGCGCACTCCATCGACCGCTTGAAGAAGCCGGCGATGGTGATCACGCCGTTGGGTCCCGGCATCTTTGTCTTGAGATATGCATAGTGGGGGACGGCCATGAACTTGGCGAGGGCGGGGCGCCCGAGGAGAGCATGATAGGAGCTCGTCAGGTTTACCACCTCGAACCAGATCGGTTCACGGCGGAAGTTCTCCTCGGTCCCGAAGATGACGTCCAGCTGGATTTTACCTAGCAGGGCGCAGGCTGGCCCCGACAGTACGTCGTGGAACGTTGTGGTAGTCAGGCGCAGGTCGCATTCGCGAATGCCCAGCTTTTCCAGCGAGGACTGGTAGAGGAGGTTGAGGCTGCTGCCTCCGTCGATGAGGACGCGTGAGAATCGGCAGGTACGCGCGTTGGAGACGATGAGGGCGTCGAGCACCATGGCGTAGCCCCCGGGAGTCAGCAGCTGCTCCGTCTGGTCTGCACGGCTCCAGGTGATGGGGGTTTCCGACCAATTCAGGTACTGGGGGACCGGAGAGATGATGGCGTTGACCTCCTTGAGCGTTGCCTGCGGTTGTGCTTGTCGTCCAGCTCCGTCTCGAAGATGTGGTAGGTGGCGTGCGGCTACGGGTTGTCGTTGTTGTTGTTGCCGCCGTTCCCGCCGTTACCATCATTGTCGGCTCCCCTAGCCGGTGGTGGTGGTCCACCGGGAGGGGGCGGGGGGAGACGAGGTTGCTTACCCTAGTCTTTTAGCTGGCGGGTCCAGCTGCAATTCCGGGTGGTTTGCGTAGCTGGTTTGAAGGGACCGTTGTGCCACTTGCACGGGCCGTCAAACATCTGGTCGAAGGTGAGTCATGGCTTCTGCCTCCTTGCATCGTTAGCTGGCGCATCGGGCGCGCCCTCCACAGCGTTGACCTGCCGCGCGTGGAAGCGGGGCTTCTGCTGTCCGGCTTGGTGGTCCCATGGAACCGGTTGTTGTTGTCGTGGCGCCTGGAGGATCCAGCTTCTCCAGCCGGATTGCTCGGACGGTCGCGAGCCGGCTCCGTGGGAGTCGGACGGCCGTCCACATTTACTCGGAGGGGCTTCTTCATGGCGGCATCCGCCATTGCGTACTGGTCCGCAACCGTCATGAGCTCCGCCATGGTTTTCGGCTCGTCACACAGTAGCCGGTGGCGAAGCATGGTGCCTTCTCGGCAACCGTCGATGAAGAAGCTGATGGCCTGGCTCTCCAGGATGCCCTCGCAGGTGTTGCGCAGCTCCGTCCACTTGGCGAGGTACTCGCGGTCACCCTGGATGCACAAGGCCAGGTCGCGTGGGTGTCTCGGATGCTTGTACGTGCCATTGAAGTTGGGGACGAACACCTTCTCGAAGTCCGGCCAGGCGTTGATGCTGTTGGGCGTGAGGCTGTTGAGCCACGTCCTTGCCGACCCGGTTAGCATAAGAGGGACGTAGCGCACGGCTGTGCACTTGTTCCCATGGGCGATGCCGACTGCTGTAGCATAGTCGGTCAGCCAATCCTCGGGCTTCATGCTGCTGTCGTACTTGGGGGTGTCCCTGGGTAGGGAGAACTTATCCGGAAACGGCTCGTTCTGGATGCGGGGTCCGAAACAAACCGGGTCGGTAGAATCTTCCTCCTCCATGACGCCCGCTTGAGCGAGGAGCTCGATGCGGTCACGGGCATCCGGACAATCCGGGTTGGGCGCTCCTACCTGGCCCGAGAGATGGGAACCGGCAGGTCTAGGTGCTCCAGTTGGTGGAGGGGGAGGCGGTGGGTTGCTGTTCACCGTTTGCTCCTGGCGCGGCTGGCTCTTGTTGCCAGAACTGCGACGCCTGCTGCGGGCCTTAGCCGGCTGAGGGGAGGACGCCTGTTGGTTGTCGCGCGGCGCGCCCCTGCTGTTGACAGGCAGCTTGCTCCGCAATGCGGAGGAGCTCCTGCACGCGAGCGTGCTGGCGGGCTCACTCCTCTCCCTCCAGATTGGGCAGCTCTTCTAACGCGGATCGCGCCATGTGCAGGTTCTTGATGGGCGTGCTGTAGGTGGGCCGGATGAGGGCGGGCGCGGGATCCGGCTCCCCATCCTTTTCTATCCTGCCGCCTAGCTCGCTGCCCCGGTGCCATACGTGGCCGCACCGGCTTGGCTCCGTGGTAGCCGGAGTGAAGCCGTGCGCGGTGTCGTACTCGTGCCGGGTGATCTCAAGTTGCTTGTGGGTTGCCGCCAGCTCCATGGCCTCCTGGAGGAGGATCTATCTCTCCAAGGCAAAGTTGGCTTCCGCCTCCTCTGGGTTGTCCCCAAGGTTAACCGGCGTCAGGAGCCAATCAATGGCATCCTCCACCGGATTCCGAGGCTACGGAGGCGCGGAAGTTCCAACCTCGTCCGCGCCTCGCTCCCACGGTTGCGGGGATGAGAGCTGGAGCCGGCCATCATGACCTCCACGCCACAGGGAGTGACGGAGGCGCTACCGCCCGGATGCGGTAGCCCCGCGACAGAAACAATCTCCCTAGGTAAATGCTCCGGAACGATAGCGACGTAGATGGGGAGGTCGCCGAAGAGCGAGATGGAGCCATTCGCCGGGAAGGAGGTTCCGGCGAAGCAGGAAGCATTGTCGATGATGTAGTCGAATTTGCCGAGCGTGAGCACCAGGCCGGAGGCCACGCGCTCACCGGCTGAAGTGCAGGGTCCCGTGCGGAACGTGACTCCGGTCGAAGCCATCTCGCCCCATGGTGGGCGCCAACTGTCGTTGTATTGGGAATGGCAGTACCTGAGAAGGTTAGATAGAGGTGTGGGGACTAGCAGGGAAGCTATCGACGGCGTCCGTGGGCGGGATTGGATACAAGCAAGCGTAGCAGGACACAGGAAGTACCCAGGTTCGGAGCCCTTGTGATGAGGTAAAACTCCTACTCCTGCCGGATCTGACTATGTGGGATATACGAACTACAAGTGCTCCTCGAGCTGTATTCTCTAGCTACTGCCTTAAATGCACTGAGACCAACCCTTGATACTGAGGCCTTGCCTCTCCTTATATAGGCAGAGAGGCAACAGTCTCACTGGCCAGTCCAACTGGCAGGCCCCACAGGCGGGTCCTAGCCGACTGGTCATCTACAGTATCCGGTACGATATGTCCCATCGGAGTATGGGCGGTATGGCTGTCGTAGGCACAATGGACGCCGTGCGAGCCTGTCGTCAGCATCGGGCCACTGTTCCTGCGTCATCCCCGCAAAATCTTCGGTATGGCCGAGTAGTTGCCGGTCTTGTCATCGTACATGGTGTACCGTGCACTGATACGCACGTCGTCCTGTCTCCTTGATTGGTTCCGGCTACATCACCATAGCCGGTTGCTTCCTGCCGATCCGGCTATCATGCGATAGCCGGTCTATCTTGCTCTGTCCGGCTGCATCGGGTCAGCCGGACGCGATCCGACTGCCCAATTTCTTGTCTGGTTGGGGTATCTGGGGATCATCCCCCAACACCAAGTGATGCAAGACACTGGATCAACTCTAACATAGAGGCGCGGCGCTACGAGTCAGACAATATCTACGTAGGTCCAAAGTGCTTCGGACCACGTGTTGGACAAACAAACTTCCCGAAAGGATTTGCTATCTCACGACACATCCAACCCTACGACGATGTGGCTCGGCTAGATACTTGTCTCCAGGATTTTTTTCCAGGCTTGCTGCATCGCCAAAGACGGAAATAGCTTGGTCACAACCCAATATCTCCCACTTATGTTGCGGAAGATGACATGATCATGGCTCAATGAACTTCCGGAGAACACCATTCACAACTGGTATGACATGCAAAGCGCGTTCTTTCAGAGATTCGAAGGCACATATTGGAGTCCATGTACGGTCGGAGACCTACATCGTTGCACCCAGAAAGCTGAAGAAACTTGCCGAGATTACCTCGGACGATGGATCGACACTAAGGGCTCCTGTGAAGGAGTAAATGACCAAACTATGATTGAAGCTTTCATTGTAGGACTCCCAATTGGTTTACTACGACATCGCTTGACGTGTGACAAAGTTACCGATTTGGGAGAGATGATAGAAACAGTGAGCAAGTATGCAAATGCTGATGATGACGCAGAGGGATTACTGAATGCCCTAGCTGTGCCACAGTCGGTGAAACAACCAAAGTAACAAGCTTAGAAGCGCAAGAACACCTCGAAGAAAAACTCAACACGGAAACGGCAGTAGTTACTGCCACCTTCGGGTCTGGAGGACGAGGAGGGCGCGGCGGTGGCCGTGGATGCGGTCGTGGGACGTCAAGAATCTAGGGTAGAGGAGACCAGCAACCTGGCAAAACCTACTCCTGGACCGACATTGCCAACAACCCATGTGTGCACCACTTAGATGCCAATGGGGGCTCTTCTCACACAAACACCAAGTGTCGTTTCAATGACGACATCAAGAAAGACGATATTGCTAGCTATAGGGCTAAGCGGAAAAAGGGAAAGAAGAATCCCGAAAAAGAGAAGGAGACCAAGGAAGATTCTGACATGGAGGAAGCTGACACTTCAAATCCCAAGACGGAGGGAGAGAAGAATTTCCCAACAAAGAAAGACACTTACGTCACTTTCCTTGGATCTCAACCAGCTAAGGTCAAGAAAGCAGTTCTGCATGAGCTCAACGCAACTTTTCCGGCTGTCCCATAATTTTTGGATTGGTCGGAAGTGGCAATCACCTTTGACCGTGCTGATCATCCACCTAAGTTGCATAGGCGAGGAAAATACGCTTTAGTCATCGATCCACTTATTGATGGCTATGGTTTCTCTAAGACTCTCATAGACGGCGCCATCAGCATCAATATTCTATATGTCAAAACGCTACGCCAGATGCGGATCTCGGAGACACGATTGAATCACAGCTTTGTGATCTTTCACGGATTTGTCCCAGGAAGACAAGCAAATTCCCTAGGAGAGATCACCTTGGATGTTACCTTTGGAACTCCAAAGAACTATCGGACGGAGGCACTTTCTTTCGAAGTGGTCCCGTTCAAGAGCGCGTACCACGTTATATTCGGAAGTCTGGCTTACTGGGCTTTTATGGCTCGTTCGTGTTACATTTACAATATGATGAAAATTCCAGGTCCCAAAGGCGTGATGACCATCAGGGGAGACCCGAAAAAGGCGCGAGAGTGCGAGGACATAAATGTCACCTTTGCTAAAGTCATGCTACATGCTCAGGAGTACCAGGAGATCAAGAAGACCATGGATTCGTCCGAGATGCCCACAACGAAGATGGAGGTGACAAAGCCGAATTCGGAGTTCAAGGCATTGGAAGAGACGAAGAAGACGTCGTTGAAGGATGATGACCCCTCCAAGGTTACCCCGATAGGTGTAGGCCTAGATAGCGCATAGGAAAGCATGCTTGTCAAGTTCCTCCAAGCAAATCAAGATATTTTCGCATGGCATCCATCTGACATGACCGGAGTACCTAGGGAACTTGCCAAGCAATCTTTAAATGTACACCCAAACACTAAACCCGTCAAATGGTCCCTACGATGTTTCGGCAATGAAAAGTGTAAGGCAATAGCTAAGGAACTAGCATGGCTCGAATTAGCCGGATTCATAGAAGAGGTCATCAATACTGATTGGTTGGCCAATCCTGTAATGGTCCCTAAAAAGGACACCACGGAATTAAGGATGTGTGTTGATTATACTGCCTTGAACAAGGCTTGTCCCAAAGATCCATTTGCTCTGCCTAAGATTGATCAAGTTATCGATTCTACGGCAGGCTCGGAACTCCTAAGTTTTCTCGACGCATATTCCGGTTATCACCAAATCTGGATGAAGGAATCATACAAAGTCAAAACTTTGTTCATAACCCCCTTCGGAACCATATGTTTCATTACGATGCCCTTTGGGCTCGAAAATGCAGGAGCTACGTACCAGCACACTATGTAGTGTTGCCTCCATGACCAAATCGGACGCAATGTACATGTATATGTGGACGACATTGCGGTGATGTCCTAAAAGAAGGAAACCTTGATTTCTGACTTGTAGGAAACATTTGCCAATTTACGCAAATACAACATAATGCTTAACCCAAAGAAATGTTTCTTTGGAATACCAGCCGGAAAATTGTTAGGTTTTATCGTGTCTCAAAGAGGCATAGTGGTGAACCGAGACAAAATTAAGGCTATACTCAATATGTCTAGGACGACTCGCCTGAAGGACGTTCAAAGACTAACTGGTTGCATCACTACAGTTAGTCGGTTTGTAAGCCGGCTCGGTGAAAGAGCCGCACCACTTTACAAGCTCCTGAAAAAGACCAAAAATTTCGTTTGGACTGACGAAGCTGAAGCTGCACTACAAGACCTGAAAGCAGTATTCTCATCTGCTCCTATCCTTGTAGCACGGGAACCACGGGAACCAATGTTGCTCTATCTCGCTGCGACAAACAGAGTCGTCAGTGTCGTCATTATGGTGGAGAGACTAGAGGAAAATCAGGAACACCTGGTGCAGCGTCCGACTTACTATCTCAGCAAAGTCCAAACTGAATCGAAGCAGCGGTATCCGCACTATCAAAAGCTGGCTTACGGTGTGTTTTTCGCATCTCATAAGTTACGGCATTATTTTTAGGAACATCCCATTACCGTGGTGAGCACAACTCCCGTGAGAGATATAATCAACAGCAGCGATGCTACAGGAAGCATCGCAAAATGGGCCATAGAGCTTTCAGCTTTCGACATTGAGTATAAACCTCGTACAGCAATCAAATCTCAAATCCTCGCTAACTTTGTTGCTGATTGGATAGAGACAATGGAGAATATGTCCCTCCCAAAGTTGAAGTACTAGACCTTACACTTTGATGGGTCTAAGGCGCTCGAGGGCTCGGGGGCTAGCGTGGTGCTCAAATCACCCCATGGAGATAAACTTTTCTGTCTGTTGTAGGTCCATTTCACGACAACAAATAACATTGCCGAATATGAAGCACTATTGCATGGAATCCGGATTGCTAAGGATATCAGCATCTGATGTTTAATGTGTTATGGAGATTCGGATCTTGTTGCTCAACAAGTGTCGGATATCTGTAATGCAAATAAGCACATGGCGGCATATAGAGCCGTCGTGGATGAACTATCCAAATCGTTCGAAGGGTTTGAGGTCCAACGCATCCCTCGAACAGAAAATGAGGAAGCAGATGCACTATCTCGGATAGGCTCTACGCGGAAAAAGGTCCCGGATGACGCTTTTTTAGAGCACCTCAAAGTTCCCTCTATAAAAGGAATAGACGAGGAATATCCGACCAAATCCGACTCACCTTTAGTAGCAATTCTGGCTGTAATTCCCAGTAGGACTCAACCCTACCTTGACTACTTGGTAGATGGCAAATTACCCGAAGACGAGGTTCTGAGCCGACAGATCATCCGATGAGCAAAAGCCTATACTATAATCAGTGGTGAGCTCTATAAGCAGAGCGTGTCTGGGGTCTATTAGAGTTGTGTATCTCCGGAAGAAGGAGTGGAAATCTTATGAGAAATCCACAAAGGCGAGTGTGGTCACCATGCTGCAGCCAAATCTTTAGTGGCAAAAGCTTTTTGACACGGTTTTTTCTGGCTTACAGCCAAGGCAGATGCCGAACGGCTGGTCAAGACGTGCAAAGGTTGCCAAAAATACGCCAAACAAGCTCACGTTTTGGCTAATCAGCTGTGAAAAATACCATAACATGGCCTTTCACGGTCTAGGGGCTTGATATGGTAGGACCGTTTAAACGGGCTCCAAGTGGATTTACTCACCTCTTAGGGATGGTGGATAAATTCACAAAATGGATTGAGGCTAAACCCGTCACTAGTTGTGATGGAGCAACAACCAAAAGATTTATCGAGGATGTCATAATCCGATACGGTTATCCGCATAGCATTATCATGGACAACAGGAGTAACTTTTCTATGGGAGAGCTTGCCGAATTCTGCGATGAACAAAATATCCGGCTTGACATTGCGTCAGTCGCACATCCACAAGCTAATTGACAAGTCAAAAGAGCAAATGGTTTAATCTTACAAGGCCTAAAACCAAGACTCGAAGCACCACTACGACGTGCTACGGGGGCTTGGGCAGAAGAATTACCTTCTGTGATATGGAGTTTATGAACAACTCCAATGAGGTCAACTAGATATACACCTTTCTTCTTAGTCTATGGTGCAGAAGCATTTCTTCCTAGTGATTTAATCATACTTCTCCTCGAGTTGTTGCGTACATTGAAGAGGATGCCGAAATTTCTCGGCAAAATAATCTCGATTTAATTGAAGAAGTTCGCGTTGTTGTTGAGATGAGATCAATAGCCTATCAGCAGAAGTTACGCAAGTATCATAGGCATAGAGTCAGAAACCGGTCTTTCAATAAAGCGATTTGGTTCTCCGACTTGTGCAGCAAAGAAAGCACAAACTTTCCCCAGTATGGGAAGGGCCCTTTTTAGTTAGCCGAGTATTGCACAATGGTTCTTACTATCTAACTGATATGAGGCCAGTCAAAGAAAGACCTGCTACTAAGAAAAGAAAGAGAGTTGGAGGCAGTACAAACCGGAAGAATTAGACATACCATGGAACATTGCTCAGCTACGTCCCTTTTATTCTTAATTTATCTTTCTTTGTAATCATATATGTGTACATGTTCAATAATAAATAAAGTGTTGGTTACCTCATTTTTTCTGAGAAGTTTTATATTACCATCTTATTTCCGAATGATCATGTCACAGTCGAAAATCCCAGAATACTTGAAAGTACTTTATGCTCATGTTTGTTCTGGTTTAGACTTTCGATTCTAAAAATACTACCTTCGGGTATAACTCAAAATGTCTAGTCTGTACTTTGGTTATTTATCTGATTGCTAGATGCGGGTATTTTTCGAGTAGTGAATTGTTGGTACTGGAAGCCGGCTTTGATTTCGAGTTTAAACTGGTTTAACAATTGAGCTTCGTTGCTCGGCAAAGTTTCCGTGTTGAAGGTTGGCCGGCTCACGAAAGGAACGAGGTGGAAAGCAAGATAAACGATAAGTACAGACAAACCAAAAAAGCGTTGATGCAAACATTTCAGGCACTAAAGCCAAAAGTGCTAAATAGAAATAACAAGTCTTAGCACTAGCAAAAGTATTATACTACTTATTTACAACCTGAATTGTTTTCAGAATAACACATTGTTTTTTGATGCTCTACGATGCAGGGGAAGAGGTAGGAGCTACCAGCTCACTGGAGACATCATCCTCGCCGTGGTATCTATCCAAGACATTCAAATCCGAGATGGTTTGTTCATCGTCGGAGACATCAGCTGTTTCTTCGACGGGCGGAGGAGGCGTCTCCACACGAGTGAAGAAGGGAGTTTCGTAGTTGGTGAGATCAGCTACGTGGCACCCATATCCGGCACAGGAGTCCATGATAGCCTTGATGTCCTGCTCCCTGTCCGTCTTCATCCACTTTGCAGTACCCTCTGGTTACTTGCCAGATTTCCATGTTTCCATGGTGGCTCATAACCATGGTGAGAGCGTTCTGTGCTGCAGTTCGCGCGTAGGACATGTTCCAGTCCTGGATAAGCTGGGGCATCTCCTTGGCCTTGTATCGCACTTCAAAGCGGGACATTCTATGCATGTCCAGAACCTTGAGGGCTTCGCCAATATCCTCCAAGGATTGGCAGAAATCATGAAGAAAATCACCGACTTGGGAAAGCCGGCTAATGCGAGACTCGGTGGAGGCAGAATCTAGTAAGTTTAGAGGACCTGTGCATATAGTGGAAAGGTTAACAAATATATCTGCGCTCCAAGAGTCGGAAAAAGCAGAATGTCAGACAGAAGCAAACATACCGAAGATGACATCGTCAACTTTGGACTTCTCTTCCCGAAGGCTCTGGAGTTCAGCTCGGAGTGCTTCGGAGATGTCCTTCTCTCTGAATAAAGCATCTTTAATATCTGAAATCTTCTGGTCCTGGGCCGCGATCCTCCGATCACATTCTCCGGTGGCCATGGAAGAGGATTCGAGGACTTGAGCAATGCTCTGCTCATGATCTGACTTCAATTGGTCCAACTCCCGACGTAAGTCGGTGTTCTCCACCGCTAGGGTCTTCAGATTTTTGGCTTCTTCAATCATAGCACATGATTGCTTTACCAGTGCTATAAGCAAAAAGAACAAAAAGATGAGTAAATAATTCGACTAAGATCTAAAAAACAAGGTTCAAAGATTGAAATGTTTACCTTTGGCCTCATCCCTTGATACTTTCAGTTGAGCATTTTCAAGCCGAGGAGCTTTGATATCTCTTCGCTTGTTGCAGATATTCTTCAACAATTCCTGGTTATATGAATTAACTTTCTATAAGTCGGAATATCCAGAGTCAGAAGTCTACTAAAGACTCGGGCTAATATTTTAACTAATATCGGCACGAGCCTTGGGGGCTACACTAGTTCATTCTTTGGCATCCTATGAAAGCACAAATTTGGATTATCTATCCAACTTCATGCTTGGGGGCTAGAGGATATGATATAAAATAGCATAAAGAAAAAAGTGGGTTGGAATTCCGATTTACATGTTGTTCATGAGTGAGCTTGCTCAAGCTCATGTTCACTTCGGTTGTAACCTTATCGGCGAGGGTGAGTGGGGTCACTGGTGGTGGCGGTACCACACCGGCTCTCAGCCCCTCATCACGAAGACGAATCTGCTCGAGAAGATCGGAGTACTTGACGTCCTCCGCTTCTTGTGCCTCCTCCTCGGCAGTAATATTCTGGCTTCCCAAGCATTGATGGGCAAGACGTTGGATCTCCTCCACGGATTTCTGAGTAATGCCAAGTTTGGCAAGACCCGGATTGTTGAGGAGGTTTTCAGCGAAGACCTTTGCCGAGGGATCATTATCCAAAGAGGGTTCACCCTTATCAAAACCTAAGTCACCCATGGTGATGTCAGTTTGCGACCCAAGGATCGCTGGCCCTGCTTGTGGAGTTGGATCTTCTACGACAGTCGGAGATGGAGTAACCTCCGGCGCCGCAGAAGGCTGAGGAGCAGGAGCCATAGAGGGTTGAGGGGCAGGAGTCGCAGGTGCTGTGACAGGAGAAGTCAAATTCAACTTTGACTGATGTAGGGTCTTCGACGAGCCTCCCTTCCCCTTGCCTTTGATGAGCTGTTTAGCTCTGGGGAGGTAATAGAATAAAGAACATTACACCTTGGAAATAATTACGAATAAGATACAGAAACTTTGTGAGGAAAGTTACCTTTTCACAATGGGCACCTCTTTCGTGCCAATAGCCAAAGTCGGAGCCTTACGCTTTCGAGTAAAGGTGTCCGGTAGTGGAATCAGTTCCCCATCATCCTGAGAGATCTCAGGAGGATATCCCTTGAGAGGAGCAAGCTCTAACTCGGGGAGGTCAGCAAGCTGAAAAGAAGAAATATCTCAGTATTGCGAAAAGAGACAGTGATGAAAAGATGAACACATAATTCGAGTTACTGCTAGAAACTTACTGGCACTACAGGATCTTCAGCCGTATGCATGTCCAAGCACAGCTCCGGGATTTTCTTCTCGATTTTCTCCTTTATCAGCCACTTGATTTGGGACTCGTATTCCTTATCCGTGTAAGGGCGGGAGCAGATCTAGAGAGTATCCTTCTTGGATGTTGTAATGGAGTGCATAAGCCGGTCTCCATGATGTTGAAGAGGCTGGATCCGGCGTGCCACCCAGCAGTGAACTAAGTCGGACCCCTTAAGGCCCTTGTGTTTCATCAAATACTCGAACCGCCTCTTGGCAAGAAGCAGATCATCACTGAGAGCCGGCGCATCTGCGTCCCATGACTCTTGGGGCATGGCGGCACCGTCAACGAAAGCCGGCAAAGTAGTAGCTTTGCCGAGAGCGGGAATATCCTTATGGTAAAAGAAGGTGGATGACCATTGTTTTACCGACTCACTGGCTTTAATCCGAGGATAAATGCGCTCTCTTCTAACAGAAAAACTGATGGTGCCGGTAATGTATTTATTACCGGCAGTGATAGAATTTCTCCGGATATGAAAATAAAACCGGAAAAGAGTGAGACTCGGCCTAATGCCGAGGTACCCCTCGCACAAAGAAGCGTAGGAGCTCATCTCTAAGAGTGAGTTCGGGGGAAGATGATGGAGTTGAACTCCGTAGTGATCTATAACCTCAGAAAAGAAATCTGAGGGTGGGAAACTCAAACCTCTATGGAGGTGGGTGCCGAAGTGTACCCACTCATCGGCGTGAGGAGTAGGGACGGTCTGGCCGTAGCCGCTCCACCAGTCGCCGGTGCGGAGGAGCCCTTCGTTCTCCACGACACGGAACTTGGCATCATCCAAGACGCAGGGGATCCAGACCCCGCGGTGGCTCTCCTTCTCCGCTGCCAAAGCCATCGCTGCCGCGCCGGAAGATGAGCTCTCGGCCATTTTTCTGTGGGCTGGTGACCTGGGATGGGAAGTGCTGGAAATTTTTGGGAGGCAGAGGAGCTCTGTGTTCGTGGGAGGCATTGGGAGGAAGTAAACGGCGCAAATGATGATGAAGAGAAGAGGGAGAGAATATCAGCCCCTTATATCCTTCGTCAGCGTCAAGATTTGTGTAATGTGTATAGTAACCAAGCCATGCGTCGCGGAAGGGACTGGGTAACCCCCACGCGATGATTATGCTACCTCAATCTCCGTGCATGCACTAAAATGATGCCTCGGTTCTGCAAAAGGCAGACCCACCAATGGTCGTGCTGACGGGAATGTCTGTTAGTGACGTGACTTGACCATGACTAGTGGCAGGTTACGTCAGAGACCAAGTTCTGGCTTAGTTTGAATATTGAGCTAGAAACCCGAATAATGTATTCATAGGTCTGACTCGTTTGAGACCCGGATCCTATCCTTTATTTTGTGAAGTTTCAGGAACCCTTCAAGATTGTGCAAGCCGGAGATCAAGCTAGACGACGATGGAATCTGACTCTAGATCTTAGAGGCTTCCGGGGGCTGCTGTTGGGGATATACTTTCCGGGTATCCTCGCTGTGCCTCACTAACCAGAGTGGCCCACTTCGGGTTAGAGCTTTGCTTTACGAGCGGCCCAGTCAGGGAGAAGAGACGGATTCCAGTCTGGCTATGGAAGGCCCAGAAGACTTACCGACATAGGCATGTTATGTTACTTGCAGTTCAAGATGTACTCTATAACCAACTCTTAGTCGTAGCCGAATAGGTCTCTCTTGTAAACCCAAGGCTAGATATCTATATAAGCCGTCCTAGGGTAAGCCTTTAGGGCACCCTCACAATAGTCTACAATCTCAACTCGCACAAGCGAAACCCTTGTAACCCATATTCTGGCTCTGCCGTATTACTGGATTGCTAGCAGGAGCAGGATCCATCCAAAGCCGGCAGATTCGAACATGGGTAAACTTGTGTGCTCACCTTCCCGGAACACCATACGTCTCACACCCCTCTCTTCCACACGCCTCAAGGACCCCCTCATGGTGTACTTGTCATCGATCTGACGACACCCGCGTCCCTAAGGCAGATGCCGGGCGGGACCTGTGCCCTGAGGAGCTAGTGGCGGTGGTGAGTGAGGAGGCCCGCCGGCTGTGTAACGCTGCCCTGGACATCTTTTCCGACCTCTGGCCTGATGAAGCCCTGTCTGCCTTAATCAATGCCCTGGCTACCAAACTTGGCGCTGCTATTGATCTCATGGATCTATCGCGGGAGTGGGTGGCGTGCGGCTACTTGGAGATGGTGCTCGCGCTGCTGAGGTCCTGGTACCCTTGCACAGATCTTCGGAGCCTTTCTAGAGGGTTCTAGAAAGGGAACAGTTACGACCAGCTTCACGCCGAGGTCCCTGACATCTGCTCTTGCGGTGTCAAGATTGGGATCTTCGTCCAGCTGGATCGGGACTTCAGCGACCCGGAAAGGCTAGAGGCATTCTGCTTTGTCCCGGGTCTGGCTCTAGCATGGACCGATGCTCCGGCTGCGCCAGCCTCTGACCCGGCCGAGGACTCGCGAACTCCTTGATCCCTATTGGGGTTGCGAAAGTAGACCTCTTGGCGGAATCACTGTAGCACAACAGCATGCCGCAGATACGTCGACTTTTCGCGGATAGTCCTTTCCTTGGGACTGTGCCATGACAAAGTTAACTATAAAGAGGGGAAGAGTATTCCAACCAAAGGGAATAACTCAATTGTTGTGTGTTTAATCCCACCCATGGGAACCCCTTTATATAGGGGAAGGGAGGTGTGCCCTCCCCTTTAGATGCCCCATGTGGAACTAAAATTATAAAGGAAATGTGAAAAAAACAGCTCAGCTAGCCGTATGGGCCAGCTCCCAGCCGGATGGGCCGACCAGAAGCCAGCCCAGCTAGAAGCAGCGGCAAGATCCGGTGGAGGCGCCCACAGCCAGACCCGAGGTGGGCTGACTCGCCCCAAGCAACCCATCTTTGCACGCCAAATGGAGGCGACTGGGTGGGCCGCATTGCCTCCCTCAGCCCCAGCTCGCCTAGCAGCGGTGGTTGCCACCTGGCCCGGGTGGGCCTCTCGCCCCGCGGCCTAGTTGGATGGCCAGCTCCCCTGCGAGCCCCTTTGGGCTGGGGTCGAGCTAGGCCGGCTACCGCGACTGGCGGCTGGCGCCTGCCCCGTACGGCGCACACTATCCGCTGCACACTTCGTGGGCTGGTCAAAAATAGCCATGTTTTCCCTTTTCTTTTTGCCGTGATTTTCTCCTAGGCTAATTTCCTTCGGGATTTTGGCCTAATAAGAA
The DNA here is from genome assembly GCA_910589775.1 of Avena eriantha. Taxonomy (NCBI): domain Eukaryota; kingdom Viridiplantae; phylum Streptophyta; class Magnoliopsida; order Poales; family Poaceae; genus Avena; species Avena eriantha. Next base: position 506,683,828 of record OU342741.1, read on the forward strand.
AATCACTTTATAAATTTGAATTTAAATATTTATTTAGAATATATTAATTCATAATTAATATATAATAAATGCATATATTAAATTGCCATTTATCCGAAACTCCTTTCAGCCTTTTCCTTTTCCTTCTTCCTCCAAACAACTTCGGATCTCTCCGGAATGATTCCGATTTCTCTCTCTTTCATGATTCCATCTTGCAACAGGATCTCCAAGCATCGTATCGCCCTTAAGTGTGTTTCCCTACGGTTCGGGAATGTTGTAGACATGATCCATATCAATGATCAACAGAGGAACTGGGATGCCCATGTGACCCCTATGCACTCCACGAATCTCCACGTGTCGAACCTAAAACGATATATCCAATTCCCTTGTTCACGATACAAGACTTGTCCGAGGTTTGATCATCGGTATCACGATACCTTGTTCAATCTCGTTTCCAACAAGTACCATTTTACTCGTTCCTGTGAAATACCATCCCCATGACCTAGTCATGTGTTGCGTAACATGGATGTAATTCACCGAGTGGGCGTAGTTGTATCTTCTCGTCAGACAGGAGAACAATTCCTGATCTTGAAGCATATTGCCTCTACATGCTCCTTTGGATACCCAACGTGTACCTTTATGGTCACCCAATCACGAGATGACGGTTGATACAGTCAAAGCATCCTCCGGTAATAGTGATTGATATGATCTCACGGTCTAAGGATTAGGACAATCTATTTCTGACAATTGCAACATGAACTTAAGTGACATGACCGTGTTGCAACAAACATTAGTGGGAAGTGTACATCACATCATTCCAGATGATATGACTTTATTATCAGTAACTTTTGTTTAGCCTACGATTAGGAAACCTTGATCATCGTCTGCCCAATGAACTAGTTGAATAGAGACTACTAGGGACCTGGGTTTGTTTGTATACCACTGATGTCTACGCACTTATATTCTTGTAGACAATTGCTGGGCCTCCAAGTACAGAGGTTTGTAGACAGCAGCAAGTTTCCCTTAAGTGGATTACCCAAGATTTATTGAACTCAGGGAGGAAGTGGTCAAAGGTATCCCTCTCAAGCAACCCTGCAATCACGATACAAGAAGTCTCTTGTGTCCCCAACACACCCAATACACTTGTGAGGTGTATAGGTGCACTAGTTCGACGAAGAGATAGTGAAATACAAGTGGTATGGATATAAGACAACGGTGCTAGAAAATAGCTTGATGGCGTGGAAGAGACTAAAGGCAAACTGAAATAAAGATGGAAGCAAGCAAACATGTAACGGATCTAGTTGCAAACGGTGTTTCAGTGCTTAGAAACAAGGCCTAGGGATCATACTTTCACTAGTGAACACTCTCATATAAATATCTTCTCTTTAGGATACTACTCTGAACTACTCTCCGGTTGGACACTCTAATCCATGGTAGGGCTATAACAGCACTCCTCAAACTTCGCTTTTCCCATCTAGATAACCCCACATTGTCACCTTGATCACTAAATAGTTCCAACAAACACCACAATTTCATAGAGACATCCAACTCCAAATGTAACTCATAACAAGTATTTGTAATCTCTAGCCTAAGTGCCATCATGGTGTGCACGCTGTCACTTTCACACACATGGGGAGAGCAGAGATCTATTAAAGCACTTGAGTAGTAAGGTAGATCTACTTGATTACAAAGCTCATGATCACAATATGATCATGCATAGAGAGAGAGATGAACACATAGCTACCGGTAGAACCCTTAGCCTTGAGGAAGAACTACTCCCTCATCATCATGGGAATTAGCAACGGCGATGGAGATGGTGATGGAGTCGATGGAGATGGCTCCGGGGGCAATTCCCTGTCTCGGTAGGGTGCCGGAACAGAGACTTTCTCTCCCCCGAATCTCCCTTTCGGTGGCGGCGGCGCTGCGGAACTTATTGTGGCTCGAGGCTGTTCGATTTAGGGTTTCTGCATCAGGAGGCTTCTTATAGGCGAAGAGGAAAGGTCGGTGGGTGGACTAGGGGCCCACACCACCTGGTGGCGCGGCCAGGGCTAGCCCACGCCACCACATGGTGTGGCCATCCCGAGGCCCCTCTCCGTCTCATCTTCTGGCTCCGTGAGTCTTCCGGTAAAATATCGACTTTGGCTTTTGTCCGGTCCAATTCCGAGAATATTCATTTTTCGGCTTTTTGGAACCAAAAATAGAAGAAAATAGGCATTTGGCACTGTGGCATCTTGTTAATAGGTTAGTTTCAGAAAATATTTAAAAGTACTCCAAAGTGTGGACAAAACATAAGAAAGTAGATATAAAACAAGCATGGAACATAAAAAATTATAGATACGTTAGCAACATATCAACATCCGCAAGCTTAACTCCTGCTCGTCCTCGAGTAGGTAAGTGATAAAAAAGAATAATTTTTGAGGTGACATGCACCATCACAATCTTGATCAAGGCATTTATAAAACATTGATAGTTGGGATCATAGTACTCTAACATAGCATGAAAGATATAGTTCTAACAATAAGACATAGCAACTATGTTGTAACATGAACATGCACAAACAAAAGATTCATGAATAACAATGCTTTGCAAGACGTTTGTTTGTTTCACATAAAGAAAACATAGCATAGTGGCATTCAGCTCGTCCCTCATAAAGTAGCAAACATAAATGCATAGGACACCTTCAAAGTTCATAAGAGTGACTAGATACAAGTAGGTTAAGAACAATCAATATCAAGTTATGCATCAATCAACAAGTCTTGGGACAATGCACATAGAACTAAGAATGGCCACTATGCTCTCAAAGTAGGTGCATAAAGATAGAAGATGGAGACTCAACATAAAAGTAAAAGAAAGGCCTTCATAGAAGGAAGCAGGGATTCAAGTCTCATAAAGAGCTTCCAAAAATTATGGTACTTATTAGCTTTCAGCTCTCATTGCCCCTATCATAAGCATCTTTAGGTGATTAAGGTTAAAGTGACACAACTAAGAGGATATGTTTGACAAGTTATAAGCCAAAATCTCATGTCCCTTACTTACGAAGACCGAACCTCATGCTACTCAACTTTAGTCACAAGTAAGCTCTTGTCATTGTAAGTACATATGTATCATAGAGAACCGCCAACGGGGTACCCCTTGCACATGATACAGGAGCTATCCCATAATCAAAATGACAAGGCAAGCACACAATGAGCATCTCAGTGATCTTTTTATTTGCTATTTGCATAGGTTTTTATTAAGGATGCCTCATAGAGTGCTCATTATGGTTATGCTGCAAGTTTCCACCATGATTAGGCATGGCTTAGGATAGCGGCCCAGGCGTTTCTCTAACACACATACAAACTCCATGATCTTACAAGTTCCCCTTTTATTTCACACCGCCGGGATCCATAAGCAAAAGAATCATGATATCAACGGGGTACAATGTACAAGTACAATGTTCAAAGCATTCCCCATGATACATGGTTCTGCTAATTTCAACTTATAAAGCACAAGCATATACGCAACAAAGATGGACACAATGGTTCAAGTTCATTAAGTGCAAGAAAAGTAAAGTGTGCCATCAAGTTCGTGAGAGCTTTAATCAGTAATTTTCACATAACAAGTTTAATTTGGAAGGTAGATAAAAACATGAATATACTTGGAATAGCAAATGCTAATAGGTAGATATGGTGGACTCTTTGGAATAACTTGGTTTTATTTGGAGTTGGATGCATGAGTGGAACTCATACTTGGTTGTGGAGGCTAGCAAGAGACTGGGAGCGACCAACTAAGAGAGCAATAATGGCCATAATCATGCAAAGCGACAAAACATCATTGATTAAAGCATAAAGTGATATTACAAGTCGAAAACCAAAGGATCATCAAGGCTATGGTGCCTTAGGATAGTCATACCATGGTGTGAGCATGCTCCAAGTCAACCCAAATAAAGCATCAAAGGAGAATACCGCAATACTATGCTTTAACATGCTAAAACAACGCATGATTCTTTCAAGGCACATTAAGCAATCTCAATTGTTTATAACATGTCATGCTACAGCAAAAATCACTAAGCATAAATCCAAAACAATATCAAGCATGACATGACAAAGCCTAGGCCACAGTCAAAAACAAGACTCCTTTTATACCACTTAAGCATGAACTTTCCTACTCTTTTCCAATCCAAACTAACTTATTTGAAAGAACTCACAAAGATAATAATAAATAAATATCAGTGAGCTTGTCTCACAAATCCAAAAGGAAGAACTAAAAAATTCTAAGCTAAAATCACAAGAAAACTAAGGCTAAACATAGTGCTAGCAAAAGAGAACACTCGCAAAACAATAAGAGTGAAAACTAGAGTGTTCTAGGCAATGAATAACAGGGTGTGTCTCTCTCCAAAAAAAGTGTGTTGGGATCCAACCAACTTATTCAAGCAAACTAAGCAAAAGAAAACCAAAAATGAAAACGAAAACGAAGACGCTCCAAGAACAACACAATTGTGCATGAAACAATAAAAATGAAGTGTCTAGGAGGAACCTGAGATTTTTATTGATGAAGAAGGGGATGCCTTGGGCATACCCAAGCTTTGACTCTTGTACTTCTTGTATATTTCTTGGGGTGACACGCGTGGCATCCCCAAGCTTGAGCTTTAGTCCATTCTTCATCTCATTACATCATTCTTCCCATACACCTAAAAAAAATTCCTTCATACAAAACTCCACACAATCTTTACTAGCAATATTAGTGTACTCAAGATAATAAGTCTTTGGGTTCAGTTCCAACACCAATAAAACTTCCATTAAAACACAAGCTACTGTAGCACTTCTCTCAAAAATCAATTCCCCAAAAAGAACCCAAAAAGGAATCAACAAGAAGCAAATGCAAATAATGGCAGAAATCTGTCAAAACAGACCAGCAGGTAAAAAACAATTTTCTCGAACACCTTCTGTTGCTCAAATAGAAAAGTGTTGAACTAACTAAAGTTATATAACAAAATGGGGCAGAAGCACAAAAATTCACGGCTCAAAACTACGTACAAAGATTGTACATGAATTTTTACAGTGAAGCACAAAAATCTATTTCGGGACAACAACTTTCTCAAGCATTACTTCTCTCTTATTAGAAGTTACTCTTGGCACAAAAAGCAAATAAAAAGGATAAGGAGAGGTTATTACAGAAGTAATAACTTTCAAGACTCATCTAAAACTTTTGGGTTATCTCCCAATAAGTACTTTTCTTTAACGCCTTTAAGTTAGGCATGATAGTTTGAGAAGATGCTCACATAGGAAATATGAATTAAAGTAAAAGAGAGCATCAAGAAGCAAATTCAAACTACATTTAAGTCTAACCCACTTCCTATGCATAGAAATCTTGTAAACAAACAAGTCATGAAACCACAAAGCAACAAGCATAGGAAAGCAAAACAAGTGCAACTTAAAAAATTCACCATAAAGAGGGTAAACTTAATATTGTTTAGATACATAAAACCATGTTTTCCTCTCTCATAATAACTTTCAGTAGCATCATGAATAAAATTAACAATATAACTATCACATAAAACATTCTTATCATGAGCCACATGCATAAAAGAATTAATACTCTCCACATAAGCATAGTCATTCTTATTAATTGTAGTGGTAGCAAATTCAACAAAATAGCTATTATTATTATTCTCATCACCAAAGTCATCAAATATAGGAGGCATATTGTAGTCATAATTAATTGCCTCTTCAATAGTAGGTGGACTCAAAATATCATATTCATCATTGTAATCATCATATATTGGAGGTTTTGTATCATCATAGTAAATTTTCTCCTCCGTGCTTGAAGGACTAAAAATATCATGCTCATCAAAACCAGTTTCCCCAAGCTTAGACTTTTCCATAGCATTAGCAATAATGGTGTCCAAAAAATTCATACTAACAACATTGCTATTAGCATGCAAATAAAGTTTCATAGGTTTTTCAATTCTCACTTGAAACACTTCATGTCCTAACTCAAGATAAATACTATAAAGCTCTCTATTTTTGTTGTTGTTTTCTATTAAGCCTAACTAGTGAAAATAAATACAAGAAACAAAAAGATATAATTGCAGAATCTAAAGGAAATAACTTCGAGCACTCACACACCAGCAACTGCACTAGAAGATAGCTTAGTAGCCAGAAGATGTGAGTACCTTTTACCTTACCTCCCCGGCAATGGCGCCAGAAAATAGCTTGATGTCTACGCACTTCTATTTTTGTAGACAGTTGTTGGGCCTCAAGTGCCAGAAAATTGCAAACAGTGTATCAATGCTTAGAAACAAGGCCTAGGGATCATACTTTCACTAGTGAACACTCTCATATAAATATCTTCTCTTTATGATACTACTCTGAACTACTCTCCGGTTGGACACTCTAATCCATGGTAGGGCTATAACAGCACTCCTCAAACTTCGCTTTTCCCATCTAGATAGCGCCACACTGTCACCTTGAGCACTAAATAGTTCCAACAAACACCACAATTTCATAGAGACATCCAACTCCAAATATAACTCATAACAAGTATTTGTGATCTCTAGCCTAAGTGCCACCATGGTGTGCACGCTGACACTTTCACACACATGGGGAGAGCAGAGATCTATTAAAGCACTTGAGTAGCAAGGTAGATCTACTTGATTACAAAGCTCATGATCACAATATGATCATACATAGAGAGAGAGAGAGAGAGATGAACACATAGCTACCGGTAGAACCCTTAGCCTTGAGGAATAACTACTCCCTCATCATCATGGGAATCAACAACGGCGATGGAGATGGTGGTGGAGTCGATGGAGATGGATCCGGGGGCAATTCCCCGTCCCGGCAGGGTGCCGGAACAGAGACTTTCTGTCTCCTGAATCTCCCCTTCGGTGGCGGCAGCGCTGCGGAACTTTTCGTGGCTAGAGGTTGTTCGATTTAGGATTTCTACATCGGGAGGCTTCTTATAGGCGAAGAGGCAAGGTCGGTGGGTGGACTGGCTTTTCTGGAACCAAAAACATAAGAAAACAAGCAACTGGCACTGTGGCATCTTGTTAATAGGTTAGTTCCAGAAAATGTGTAAAAGTACTCCAAAGTGTGGACAAAACATAAGAAAGTAGATATAAAACAAGCATGGAACATCAAAAATTATATATACGTTAGCAATGTATCAACCACACATGTATCAATGTTTCCGCTTGATACAGTTATAGGATGATATAAAACTATTATGCACTAATGAGATATGACAGTAATACCCTTTTTATTATTTTCCTCTAGGGCATATCTCCTTCACAAGGGTGGCGGCGCTGGCGCCACGTATGCTGCAGCAAGGTGGCGGGAGCTTCACGGGCCTGACGGCCGGGCCTAGGGTGCTGAACATGAGGGTAACGGCGACAGGCCTACGTGCTATAACGTGGTGGCAGGGACTTTACGGACCTGACTTGGGTCTAGCCAGGCTCTCAGCCTGGTATATCCTTGCTGCCGCGCCTGGCACCACCCGCCATTGTCGGTGGAGGATGCCCTCCAGCTGGCTTTGTGGTTACCGCCCTCCGGCTCCCATTGGTCAGGTCTGCTCTTACCGCTGCGTCCGGTCGGCTTCTGTCTATGGTGGTGGAGGTTGTTCCCTCCCATGGGGTTGCGGTATTGCCGCTCCTACAACTCTTTCCTTTCGGTCTGGTCGGACTCGCAGTGTTTGTCACGGGGAGACATCGATGGTGTCTTCAAGACCATGATGGTGCATTTTGGTGGGCAGCAAGCTTGGGGGAGCGCTTTGGACTGTCTCGGTGGTGGGTTCTGGGGTCGGGAGAAATCCCTGTCGGCATTGCCAGCACCGATGTCGTGATGTCTTCGGGCGCCACCATTCCCTGTGCAGGGCGTCGGGTGTATCCCCGCCCACCCCTCCATGTACCGGGATAAATCCTAGGACCAGTCTAGGCCATGGTGGGAATTCTTCGGAGGGCACAACGGTTGCGAGTCATCGTCGCTTTTGTCGATCCGGCGCTATCGGCATTCTTTTATCTTTTCTTTCTCTTGTTTTTTCTTTTGGGCTTAGTTGTGTTGTCTGCCCCAGCAGTGATCTCGTTGGTGTACCGGACCGTGTTGGTTGCTGTAATAATATAGCGGAATATAGCGGGGTGAAAGCATGTTTCGAGGAGAAAATGAATTTTCCAATTGCTTTGATAGGAGCAGTAGAATGCAACTCCTAAAAACTTATGCTTGGTTAATCTTAAGGAAGATACCATTGAATTACAAAGCGATTTAGAATGTTACTCATGATTTGGGCAGATCTGCATGCAGATGGGAGTACTTCCATTTTTGCAAACAAAAGAAGTCCTGAAAGACAGCGTGTTGATGTAACAAGTGCACCTTTCCCTGATGGGGCCAGAAAAATAAACTGCTCTACGAAGTTAGGAACTGTTACTCACTGTTTTGGCAGTTGGTCCACCCACTCATCACTCATCAGCGACGTCGCTCTGTCATTGTCGTACAGGGTAGAAAATGGGTTCAAATTACTTTCTTTCTTTATGTGTGGCACGTGTGGTTCCTGTTGAGCTTTCTACTAGTACTACCTCATGCGTATTTTTTTCGTCAGAAAATAGAGTAGTGTACTCCAAGTAGCAAGCAATTAAAGCTAAGCTAGCTAGGGGTTGGTCTATCAAGGAGTACGACAGTTAACATCAGGCACTGTACTTCCAAGTTCCATAAGATATTCCACTCTATCACTTCTAACATGCTATACTACACTTACAAAACAACGTAGAAAAGGCATCTAGCTAGCCATCTTAACGGCTATGGCATTCGCAAGCAAAATCCAAGCAACCATGAACTAAACACCAAATATATGGAAACCTGGACCGAAGATTAAGACACTGTTAGTACGAAGGGAGTAGCAGCCAAGATTGAATGATACCTTGTGGGACGATTGTTAGTTCCGGATTCTCAAAAGAAAGAGATCGCTATGGGCTTGACGTCAGAGGCCCTTTGGACGCTGAGGTCACCTGTCGTTAACGCGTAAAATGGCTTGAAGATTCCTCCATCGGGGCAGCTTGACAGCTTCCACGTTGCTTCCCTGCTTATCCAATGGAACGACGCTAACTCTGACCTCTCCACAAACTATCAAACCCACCACTAATTTTTAATCCATCTAGCTAGAAACGGGCGCTTTACCACCAAACACGATAAGCTCCTTCTTTTTTCTTGTCTTTCGTTGAGCACAGATTAAGCGCGCGCGATCGAATCTGACAAAAGATGGATTTCATGTCACGCCACAACAAAACTGAGCTTTCTCCGGTCAGTTGATAGCTTTGACAAAATCATGCATGAACCCGTACACGCTTTGATGAACTGATGCCTATTGGTGACAGTGTTAGTATCATTCTGCAGGAATTTGCCTACTAGAGTATATGCGGGCAGAGTATTTCAACAGCAATAGCCTATTCCTATGCATAATGCAAGTGTATATTCCTTTTACTGAAGAAAGAATAATGCAGATTAACTAATTTAAGACTGGAAAGAGCTCAACTCATGGGACTGGAATAACGGCGGAAGAAATGCACATGATCGACAACTAAGGATCTATGTAGTTGAATATCAACAGCGATACAAGATTATATGTATGTAAACCTAGCTAGAGATAAAACAATACCTCGGGCTCGGGATTACAATATCAATCTGTTCTTCCGGTACTAGTACTTTTAGTTTATAGGTTCGATGATTGCAGGAGCAGCTTCTGCTGATGCGTGCGGTTCCTGTTGAAGCATGCAAAGGGGCAAGATTGAATTGGTCAGCGTTAGCACGGGCAACTGAGCTTAAAAATTCCCACTACTCGCGTTATGTCCTCCTCCTGTCTGTTTGGTGGCCTAAGATTCTCGCAGTGTTGGCAGGGCATGCGAGTAATGGGTATTTGCTAATTCTGTTGAACCCAATAGAGTTACCGGATCATCATATTTAAGCTTGCTACTATCAACATCATTGTCCGATTAACACTGATAGTAATGAACATATATATGTCCGGAAATCCCTTTTGGCTCAACTTTGTCTAGATACGAATGCATCTAGTCTAGATATTTAACTAGATACAAACGAATCTACTAGCTAAAGTGGAGATGACCGGAGGAAGTACCAACATTTGATCAGCGTACTGGAGGGTCGCCAAGAATATTTGGTACCAACACAAGTACTCCCCTCTATTCCAAAATATAAGACGTCTAATGATTAGTGAAAAATCAACGTTTTCTAAATTTGACCAATTATTTAAGAAAAAAATTATCGTGTGTGCATAGGTTTATTTTGGACATCTGGGTACGCAAGCAGAGAAAGCAGTAGTAGGTGTAAAACAGACAGAAAAAGCAAACATGTGCACAGGTTTATTTTCATACTAAGTGATGGATGCGTTACTTTCTGTGTGGAAGTGAGCCAAATAAAAAACACGCATGCTGTCTCAAGATCAAAATCACGATCTAAAAGGAGTACATGGTGCGGGCGAGGATCGCCGGAAACACATGAGCAAAAACACGCGGGAAAGCGATGGTTCGAATCATGAATTGTTGCATGTAGAGTACATTATCCCCAATATGAACGAGACAAAACGACGTCACCTATCACGATTTACTTTAGGAGTGGCAAAGGGCATATATATGCATACGTGTAACCATGTACAGTCATGTGACTGCATGCTTTACAACATAAAGTCGAGGCTTTTCTTGCCTTGTTTCCATAACACTGACAATTCTTTTAAAAAAAAATCTGGACAATAATTCAGCCTTTGCATAGAAATTACCTTGGGTGATTTGCTTCCTCTGATCATAAGTTTCCTCTCTAGGAAAGATCTCATGGATCAATTCACCAAAAGAAAATTATGTGCAAATAACTTTCCCTGGTTGGTGCAGAGGCCGGGAAGTGAAATCCTCCCTTTTGAGGGCCAACCCCTCGGTCTCCTCCCGACTCCCCCTCCCCTCCCGCGGCGCACCTAGGGCGCCGTCGTGGGCCTCCTCACCCGTTGCCAACCCCTCCCCCTCCTTGGTCTACCACCCCTCCACCGGTGTCATCGGTGCCGACCGCGATGGCAGCAGGCCCGACACCGAAGGGGCCGGGGAGGGTAGATCGCGGTGGTTATTTCGACGGTGGCGGCTGGGGTCGGCTCTGGTTCTTCGGTTGCGCGCGGCGGCCAGGGCGGCGTCCCTGGTCGTGTGGCGGCGGTGGCTGCCCCTGGACGTGAGATACGATCATGGAGATCGGCTGCTTGCGGCGGCTGGGCTGATGCCCGAATCTTGTTGCGGTGGCGGCTTTCTCATCGGGTTTTGGCGAATGGTGTGGCGGTCGTGGTCGTACGTCTAGGCTTCCGCCTAGATCCGCCATCGGCGCGACCTTTTGGTTGCCTGGAGGTGCGTGGGGAGGCAACACGATGCTTCTTGCTCAGGCAGACCGGCGGGGGCACGTGGTTATTGCAGGCTTGTCTCCTCTTCCGCCGTAGAGGGCGGGCGGCGGACGGCGGCATGGGGGCCTGTTGCTCTGTCCAATAATGGCGGGCGGTCCTAGGGTTCCTTCAGCGTGAAGACAAATATCTGCTTATTGCTTACTCTCGTTGATCTAGCCTGGAGAGGCGGGTTTCGGAAGGCTCCGTCGGCGAACTCCCATGGACGCATTATGCCTGGAGATTGCTAGATCGGAAGGTATTCGGTCATGCATACCCATGTTTTTCTGGCCATTTGGTTTCGGCGGGAGCGTTGCGAAGCTCCGCTGTTTGTTACCATCATGTTTCATGTCTTCGACGATCCATGATGAAGTCAGATGCGGAGAATGTTAGGAAAGCAGGAACATGAGGGCAGCAATGATGATTTGAGTCTTTGAGGCGACGAGGAACTGGCTGCGTGATCCCTGACTCACGACAGCGACTGTTTGTGGGGACGACAACACAGGAGGAGTTCTCAGTCTTACCTTGCAGGGTGAAAATCTAAGGTCTGACCTTAATTGGTTGTGTCTGGCAATGACCTTGTTGAAGGCATTGTTTTGCGAGCGAAGACTTTCTCCAGCGTGAAAACCTATGATCTTTGATCGGGCAACGACGGTGTTTGTGCATTGTTTCCTTCTTGAAGGCGTTGCTATTGGAGTGGTTGGACTACTGGTATTGTTCTGGTGGTGTTAGTGTCGTTGCTTTGAGGAATAGTTCTTTGTAATTCTTCTTCCTTTTTTCTAGGTTGTGTGTATCCGTAAGGCCGCTAGGGTATGCGTTGTTGCAGAGGCTGGGTGTAAATGGTATCTCCGCGATATTAATATATACTCTTTTCCAAAAAATAAATAACTTTCCCTGTTTATCGGTTTTGCTGGTTGGTTCCTTAAGACTAAAAATCACTGTCCAAGCTGAAGCTTCCTTCCTGCAGGGTCCTTTTGCTACTACTACCCGCGCATATGAGCATCCATTTGTCCCAACCCGATTCGGCATGGTATTGGCCAATCAGATCAGCCTCTCTACTGGGCTCACCGGTCAGTATCTTGTTGTTTCTGCTCACCTTAACCCAGTGAGACGCGGTTCCGCGCCCCATTATATACGAGCTCCTCCCCTCTCTCCACTCATCACCATCCAACACCTCAACCTCCGATCACAGCTCCACGCACACACATCGCTCTGAACTTCCTCCCTTCCAATCTCCACCTTTTAGCGGCGAGAAATTTCAGAGCAGGAGGAGAGATATGGAGAGCCTTGTGGATGGCAATGGTGGACGGAGCTGCCTGGTGGTGACCGAGCTGAGCCACATCAAGGAGCTGGTGAAGCAGCTCGACCTGCACCTGGGAGGCTCTCCGGACCTCTGCAAGCACCTGGCCAGGCAGATCTTCACCGTCACTGAGAAGTCCCTCAGCATGATCAGGTCCGGCCACTTGGGCAGCTTCGACGGCCGGAAGCGCTCCGCCGTCGGCGCCGGCCTCGACTCTCCGCCGCTCTCGGCCACGCCCAGCCCCCTCAGCGGCGTCTCCGACACGCCTTTCAAGACCAACAAGAAGAGGTGAGCGGATACCGAGTGGAGAACGCATGATTCACGCAGAATCAGCCTGATTTTGAACCCTTTCCCCTGATTACTGAGTGGTTGTTTTTGTTGCTTGATTTGCAGGAAGACGATGGAGAAAGGGAAGCGTCATGTCCGGGCGGGAGGAGGAGCGGATGGCCCGGAGGACGATGGCTACAGCTGGAGGAAGTACGGACAGAAGGACATCCTTGGTTCCCACCATCCAAGGTTGGTTTTCGCACATTTATTTCACCCAAAGTTTATTTCTTTATTTTTGGCTAGCCTAATCCGCGTATGTTTTCGGAAGTGCCAAGGAAATCATTTGCTTTGCTTTCTGTGAGATCATGGAGATCTCTCTTTCCACTGTTCCCAAATGTTCTGCCTACACTTGTCAGAGGGGAACAGGGTAGGGAGTGATTGGATATGTTCCAAAAGGAGTTGTTCCTGTTAGATAGTTGATTGATGCTACTTTGTGATAAATTCTTTCAGACATCCCATTCATAATTGTCTTTCTGAAAGTGGAATTTTTTCAGAGTTCTGAAATGAAAAAGCCATTGTTTTTCTGCCGTGCCTGATCTGGATCCTACAACATTGCAGGGCATACTACCGTTGCACGTACCAGAAAACTCAGGGATGCGCGGCGACCAAGCAGGTGCAGCGCGCCGACGAGGATCCGTCGCTCTACGACGTGATCTACAACGGCGAACACACCTGTGTGCACAAGGCGGCGGCGGCCAAGGCGCGGCCGGAGGACGTGCGCATCCTTCTGAAGAGCCTGAGCTCGAGCCTGAAAGTGGAGACCGAGGGGCTCACGCCGAGGGCTCAGCAGGGCTGGAGCGCCACCACGTCCTTCAGCTTCTCCTCGCCGGCGGTGAGCGGCCTGACGCCGTCGACGCCGGAGAACTGCTTCGGGCACGGCGTGTCAGCGCCCACGTCCCTCGAACCGTCGCCGGCGACCTCGGGCTCGAACCACCTCTCGATGAGCGCGCAGTGTGAGTTTGACACGATGGTGTCCGCGCTCATGACAGCGGCGAGCACACCGCCGCCCGCCATGGAGGAGACGCCGTTTCTCCCTGATCTCGCTGAGTTCCAGACGACCTCTCTGATCTCGCTGGACGGATTCGATCTCGATTTCGACGTTTCTTGCTTCCTCGCATGAGATTGGTGCGAAGAAGAGAGAACGAAAAAAGGGAAACGAGAAAAGAAAATTAGTAGATATTAGAGATGCAGCTTCAGGTCGTTACCCTCTGAACTCTGGCGTTCCTCCAGAGACAGAGGGAAGAACACTCGAGTTCTTCCTCAGTGCAGGTGCAAGATTAATTTAGGAGATATAAGATTAGTGCCTCCTCCTTCATCCTTTTTTTTGTTCCTTTTGCCACACCACAAGGGTGTTACATTGTATTATTCTTTTTTTTTATGTCAAGAAAATAATATTATGAGATCCATGTTTACAATTCATCATCTCCTGGGAATCGGAAGTCTTGTTTTTGCACAATCTCACAGATAAACCTGATCAAATGCCAAAACTTGTATTGTATTTTGTCCGTCGAGATTTACTTCATGGACAGAAGCGTGTGAGCCTAATGAAAATTAGGCGTGTCCCCTTAAGCCCAACCGTGTAAATTTCTTAGAGAACCGAGAGACAAGACTAGGGAAAACTTGACTGAGCAAAGGTTTTCTTTCAAATCGGTACAGAGTGAAAACTACCATTGCCGTGCTAGGAATCACTATGAAAGTTGGCCCAGTTCCTTGTCCGATCTAAGAAAGTTCCATAAATTTAAGAAAAACATATCTTCATGAAGAGATAAATCCAGAAAAACATTCAGGGCACACAAATAGTCCATGTTCCAAACACCGGTCCTACTATAAGCATGTGGTCAAAGATGGAATCAGAACCACACAGCTGGGACCTGGGAGCAGTCCTCATCACCATTAGGAAATGTTTCGTTCCCTTGTCGTCATCTCGAGGAAATTGCAGAAGAACGCATGGGTTCACATTTGGGAGCTTTTCCAGCCTCTCCTCTTTACCATCAGGCTTCCAATTTGCCGATGCAGAAATCCTCAATGATATCGAAGACTCTCGTGCCATGTTGCGGCCTGGAAAGCGCGTCGAGGTAATATATTTATGTCAGGCTGAAAAACGCAACGGTACAAAGATTGGGAGAGTGCGCCTATGGCACCTTGTAAAGTTCTCTAAAATATTTTCTCTCTTAATACAGTGACGTGCAAGCTTTGCGCGTTATTGAGAAAAGATAGTGGAATAGAAATACTAATTAAAAAGTCAGACATAGCTCTCCTGACAAAATTAATGAGAAAGAAACATCCCAATCAGGCTAAGAAACATCCACATCAGTGTTGTTGTTTAATGTTTTAACTTGATTTTCCCTGTTGAAGAATCCATCATCTGGATCTTCCTGTTTTAGTTGACGACGATGTTAATTTACTTATTTAAATATCTCATGTCTTGTTTTGGATAAAAACATCAACATATCTCCGATCATGGATATGGACCAATCATGTTTTTTGGGGGACGAACCCACACAGACTTTCAGTGAGAACAAAACTACATGTCAACTGCCCAAACATAACCAAATCATTGCACAATAACTTTGGATTATGAGAGCAATAGCAAATCATGGATATCATAACCTAATTTTGCATGTTGTTGCAATTGGGAAACTAGAAATATCCTTGTTCGGTGTGCTGTTCAAAATCGACTTTGAAAAAACTTTTGACAAAGTCAACTGGACTTTCTTGATGAAAATTCTAAAAATGAAAAATATTCCTGATAAGATGATTGACTGGATTTTTAGTTCAGTTACTGGGGCAAAGGTTGCTGTTACGGTCAACAATGGTTGGGATCATACTTTTGCACACATCAAGGTCTGAGACATGGGACTCAATGTCCCCCATTCTCTTTGACCTGGTGGCTGATGCATTGGCTATCTTGATTGAAAGGGCAGTAGAAGGTGGACTGATTACTGCTGTCTCTTGATCACATGGTAAAACAGTGACCGGGATGGAGTAACTGAGAAAATGGGGGGAAAACTTGGATGTTGGCAAGGAAGACTTACATCAATTGGTGGTAGAACTATTTTGATTAATCCTTCTCTTACCAGTATCCTCCTTTACATGTATTGCTTTTATAGTGTTCCTTTTGGGGTTAAAGATAAACAAGATGCTCTGAGAGCAGGGTTTCTTTGGAGTGGAAATAAAGGGAAAAAGAAATATCACCTGGTCAGGTGGGATCAAGTTTGTAGGCCAAAGGATTGCCTTGTTGTCAAGATGGCTGTGGAAGTTATTTAATCATAAGTTGGCTAAGGAAGGGCTGTACGAATAAGATTTGTAAGACTTTGTTTAGTAGTCTGTCGGATTGTATTGTATCGGCGCTCGTTGTAGACTCTATTGAAGATTAATAAAATGCAGCATGTCCTCTCCAAAAAAAAGAGAGAAAGAATTAGGAGTATACCTGCCACTTCTCTAACCAGTAACCATTATCTCTATCAATTCAAAATGTTCAACTATTTTAGCTTCTGCAATATCCTTGATCACCATCTTATATTTCTGAAATCCAAACAACATTAAAATTATCCTACAATAATAGGCAATATAGAACTAACTATCAAGATTACACAAAATAACATGTGTGCGCAAAAGAGTACCTGTAATGTTTTTTTTAATCTTTCTTTTCCATTCCAAAGATCTAAGACTGATCTAAGACTTTTTGGTGATAGTATCTTATCTTATTCCACTTATTTTTTAGTGAATAGTCCTCGTAATATATTGCAGTAGTTATAAGTAATTCTTCTCTTAAGTCGTTCAATACAATCAATGACAAATGTTGTGTAACACTCTACATGCTTCCTAAATTTATCAGTTGCACACATTTTTGGCAAAATTTAATCTCAGCTTCCTCAGGCGGCTTTCTAAGAATCTACAAAGAGTAATATTGAGATTAAACACATTCCCTGAGTAATATTGAGATTGTCTTTAGCCAAAAAAGAAAGTAATTTTGAGATTGAAGCACGTACCTTACATATTTCTGTAAGGAGAATGTTTCAGATTATAGTAAGATACGTGTTTCAATCTCAAAATTACTTTCTTTTTTGGCTAAAGAAAATCTCAATATTACTTTCTTTTTTGGCTAAAAAAAATCTCAATATTACTTAGGGAATGTGTTCGATTTCAATATTATTCTTTGTAGATTTTTAGAAAGCTGTCGGCGAAGTGGCCAGAGGAAGCTGAGATTAAATTTTGCCAAAAATGTGTGCAGCTGATAAATTTAGGAAGCATGGAGAGTGGTACACAACATTTGTCGTTGGTTGTATTGAACGACTTAAGAGAAGAATTACTTATAACTACAGGAATATATTACGAAGACTATTTACTAAAAAATAAGTGGAATAAGATAAGATACTATCACCAAAAAGTCTTGGATCTTTGGAATGGAAAAGAAGGATTAAAAAAACATTACAGGTACTCCTTCGCGCACACATGTAATTTTGTTAAATCTTGATAGTTAGTTCTATATTGCCTATTATTGTAGGATAATCAAGGATATTGCAGAAGCTAAAATAGTTGAACATTTTGAATTGATAGAGATAACGGTTACTGGTAGGAGAAGTGGTAGGAGAAGTGGCAGGAGAAGTGGCAGCCAATTGAATGGAGAGGTATACTCCTAATTCTTTCTCTCTCTCTTTTTTTTGAGAGGACAGGCTGCATTTTATTAATCTTCAACAGAGTCTACAACGAGCGCCGATACAATACAGTCCGGCGGACTACTAAACCAAGTCTTACAAATCTTATTCGTACAGTCTTCCTTAGGTAACTTATGATTTCCTCTGGAAAACTAAATTACCCCTTAGAATCAATCAAAACATTTATCTGGCTGGTGCTCCAAAAAAGCATTCTGACCAAGGATGTTTTACTTCATAGGGGGGTGCCTGTGTATGTTTTGTGGAAAAAATGAATCAATTGATCACATCTTTTTTGCATGTCCTCTAGCCAGATACCTCTAGAATATTGTGAGTGCAACTATTGGAATGAACTGCCATTTTGATAATGCGGATCATTGCCTAATCAGCTGGTTAAAAAATTGGGAAAAATCGAGCTCTCTCTTAGCTGTAAGCGTGGCAGCGGTTTTGTGGAGTATCTGGAAAGCAAGGAACAGAGCCTGCTTTTAGAACACATGGACAGCTGAAACACTGGATGCCTTGTATAATGTGTGTTTCTGGATTAATTGGTGGAGTGCTTTGCAGGTGAAGGAGGACAAAAAGGTGGAGCTGTGACAATGCACAAGAACTCTGGGGCAGGTCGCGGCTGAGGTCTATCGGGCGAGAAGAAGCTGGAACTCTTGGGCGCCAAGAATTGGAGGATGACTGAGTTTCCATGTCGGTAACCTGGGGCGTTAGGCTGTTGTCTTGTTGCTACCTTAGCTTATCTGTTAGTTCTATTGGGTGGGTGTGTCTCGAATTAGTTGGTGCTGGCTGTAGTCTCGGTGGGTGGGTTTGTCGCTGATGGGTGTGTGGTGGATGTTTTCAGACTATGTAGCCTTCTGGTTTCTGCTAATGGAAATCGGGGAGAAATCCCTTTCATCAAAAAAATCGCTGTTCCTTGATAGGTATCTACGCTTAAGTGATTTAGAATGCGATAAATATTCAAAACTCTGATGGGGTATAATGATCCATAAGTCTAACCCTATCACTGACTGAATTACTAACAGGCAAAACTATCACTAAATTACTAAAAGATCTTCAATAAGTTTAACCTTGAAAGGTGCAGTAGATTAATGCCTGATAGTTGGGTCATACATCGTACATAACATAATCAAGAGTCATGATTTAAGAACATTGCTGACAGAATACGATGTAAAAACAATTTATGA
This sequence comes from Avena eriantha, assembly GCA_910589775.1. Taxonomy (NCBI): domain Eukaryota; kingdom Viridiplantae; phylum Streptophyta; class Magnoliopsida; order Poales; family Poaceae; genus Avena; species Avena eriantha. Next base: position 506,702,670 of record OU342741.1, read on the forward strand.
GATGTTACGCATGGAGTTACATCTTACCCGAAAAATCCCTCTGTCGAATCACCACCAGCACTGTTTAGAATGGCATCACCACCTGGATGTTCCTCCACATATGGAGTTACATCATAAACCTGCCGAATGATGACAATATAGATTTCCAAATTTCAATCTAGACAGTAATGCAAAGAATGGCAGTCGGTAAACAGGTAGACTGTTTTGTTCCAACCTTGTCCTTAATTATGATCCAACAATCCGTCCTTGTGTTGTGAGTTGATACATCTTTCTTTGAATAGCTCCTAGATGTCTGAATTGGAAATATCAGTAAGCACATAATGAGAATGCTGTGCATTTTGGATTAACCTAGAACAATCTTGTCCATCAATTATCTAACATAAAGAACACTTGACGAACAATCTAATAATGAAAATGCTCAAGAAAAAGCTCCTCCTTAAAGTAGATGTTGATGCACTACAGAAAGCCACACTATCCTAATATGGAGAATGAACTTCACCTTTCCATTTCCTCCTGAACTTGCTTCCTTCCCTTTATCTGCATTGCAACATCTACTCAGAACCGATAAATCTGAATCAAGTTCCCTTAAGGTTACAAGCCATGAACCCTTTTTACCTTTGCTGTTGGATCTTGGGATAACAAAGAGCGCTCCCAGTACAAGAAGCACAACAAGTGAGATGAGGATGATAATGTCCATTTGGCACCCAAGGAACTAGTACTGGACAGTGTATTAACTAAAGTCGTGTTCTGCACAGAAAAATTGGCTGCAGTCAGCAAAAATTACAGCAAACATGGCACCACTGATTTAACAGACAGGGAGCAACTATACAACGGACTACCGAATCTTCAACCTCTGAAAAGTTAATTTAAAGCGAGACATGGTTACTTGGCTCCCTGTTCTAGGTCTACATTGTTCAGCAGTACTGACAGGGATTAACACTACTAGCTGCGGCCTAGACTGTTCTAGGTCTAATTTTTCATCTACGGTGTGTAATCAAGGTCAACTTGCTAATGGCAGACTGTTTTAGAGAAGAGCTCAAAGATGGTACTCATTCTGTCCAGAAATAAGTGACTTGCATTTTTCTAGATTAGCATGTACCTAGACGTGTTTTAGTATAATCAAGGTCAACTTGCTAATGAAGGAGGGAGTATTATTCTCCGAGTCAGGTTCTACTCAGATCTCGTATCTAGGACCTACTCGTATCCTACCTCAGACAGTCAGACCCGGTCTCCGACGCTGGGAGTTTTCGGCAGCAACCAATTGTTAAATCAACAGATCTATTCAATTACAAATGAATCCAACTACATCCAATTAAACCAGTGAAGAAGTAACCTAGGTGAGGGCAGGGGTTCCACAGCCGTGCGAGGAAAAATCCAGGGAAAATTGGAGCAGCCAATCCCTGCCCTCAGCAATCGGTCGGAGACCTACGGCTACCACACGACGGAGGACTGGAGGAGGGCGGGCACCGGGCAGGACCGCAAGAGGCCAGGAGCGAGGAGGCAGCGGCCAAGCAGGGCGGGCGGCGACCGACAGGCTGGGCGAGACGGGGTCGAGGAGGTCGGGGGAGGGGTGCTGATTGCTAGCGTGGCGGCGGCGCGCTTCTCCAGGCTGAGCGAATGAGCGAGGAAGCCGAACTGACGAAGCGATTCATTGTGTACTCGTGGTCGAGCGAGACAGGCCACAGCGTCACAGCGAGTTCGGCCAGAACTGGGTTGTGCCCTGGGCCAAATAAAAAAATCCATCGATGGTAAGCAGAAAATTTTGCTGCGCCCCGGCCAATGGCCCAGGTTAGCCTGGGCCTAGATCCGTCCCTGCCTACTCGTATCCTACCTCACACGGTCAGACCCGGTCTACAACGCCGGGAGTTTTCGGCAGCAAATCACTCCAATTCGAAGATTCACTACTGTTTATACATCCCAAATAGGCCGATCTTGCACGAAATCTGACGAAATATGTGTGCGCTAAATTTACCCCCACCCCCCTTCCCCCCTCAAAACACGCCCGGAAGTCGGATGAGGGAGAAACCTAGCGGTGAACTGTGTGAGCAACGAGCTTTCAAAAAAAAAGTGTGAGCAACGAAATGCGGTCGCGTGCGGAAGGTTCTAGAAGCGTACCTGGAGAACTGCGTAGGAGAAGCCGATCGAACCAATGAAACGGGCTGTCGGCGGCCCTAGCAATTCCAGCAACATGGATCTAGCTAGACAAAGGCGAAATTTGAGAAAACTGGTTTCAGTATAGAGTATATTCACTGACCGTGCCCGTGCGACAATCTCATGCGGGGATCTAAATTCCTAATGCAGCTGGAAAAAATTAGGTTAGAACTGGCCAACGGGCCTGTTTTTCTCGGGCCAGCCTGTTAGCATGCGTGCCCTGGACTGATATCACGTCGGTGACTCCTAAAACTATGTCGGCCGGCAGAGGGGTGGCACCTCACCGACCGAAGAGTAGGTGGATGAAGAGAGAGCTCGATGGTGGGAGCCGAGCGAGCGACGTAAGAACAACTCCAACATCCACGCTAAAATCCGGCGTTATAAAATTGCTATGCAGCGCGCGTCATCATGTTTTAGCGCGCGCGGCATTTCTCCTCCGGCGGACGCGCTAAATTCGACGCGTGGAAATAGAGCAAAAAAAATAACCCCAGCAGACGCGCAAAAATACAGCGTGCGGACGCCGGGGCAAACAGGTTTCACAATAAACTATATGATCAAGAAGATCAAACAAACCCAAATAAATTCAATAAAAAGTTGTCTAGTTATCATTACAACACAACCAAATGGTGCATGAATAGTACTTTCTCCGTTTCGTTTTACAAGTCCTGCGCGTACTTCCATGTCGCTAAATTGAACTATTTAGTATGAGGTATATATTACAAAAAATATATCATCGAAAACTTTAGACTTTGTATTTTCTAATGATATAAGTTTTGTATTATATAATTCAAATTATATAGATCAAATTGATAACCTAAAAATACGCGCAGGAGTTGTAAACCGAAATGGAGGGAGTACAACAAATATATAGGAATTGTTTATCAACAAATACAACAAGTTTTTCATCAATACTATAACAAATTGTTTTCCAACAATACAACAAACAACAAATAAAAAGAGGACTCAACGTTGTGCTCCAAACCATTTCCATCACTCCGATCTATTTGAAGATTATCATGGATCTCATTATCGCGAATGATATGATATGAGGCAATGAAACGCGTCACCCTATGCTCTCTCCTATGCACTTGCACGGAATCCCCATCAAGTCATAGTGGTGGTTGTGATCTATATCTTTGGCACGATTATCCTCTATGATCATGTTATGCATGATCACATAAACGGTCATGATGTACCATAGACATTCTTCATTCCAAAATCTAGTCGGTCCTTGCACAATAGCAAATTGGGCTTGCAAAATCCTAAAGGTTCTCTCCACATCTTTCCTAGCCGCCGCTTGTGCGGCGTGGAAACCATTTTCTTTCTTACCTTTGGGTTTGTGAACCGGCTTCAAAAAAGTTTGCCACCTTGGGTAGATGTCATCTGCAAGATAATAGCCATAGTTGTATGTGCAGCCATTTGCTTCAAACTCCACTTGTGGACCTTCACGCAATGCAATCCTTGACATAAGAGGAGACTGTTGAACAACATTGATGTCATTGCATGACCCAGGCATTTCAAAAAAAAGCATACCAAATCCAAGTCTCATAATCTGCCACGGCTTCAAGGGTGATAGTGCAATCCTTCTTATGACCTTTGAATTGTTCATGTCATGCCGCAGGGTAATTCTTCCAACTCCAATACATACAGTCAATAGAGCCAAGCATTACAGGGAACCCCCGAACCTTGTTCTCTTCCAAAAGCCTAGTCGTGTCTTCGTCATTAGGATCTCTCTAGTAGACGGTGCCAAAGACGCGCACAATTGCGACGGCAAAGCGCTTGACACACTCAATGGATTGAATCTCACTCATTGCCAAATGGTAGTCAACAAGGTTCACCGGTATACCGTACGCCATCATACGCAAGGCGGCGGTCACCTTCTGGTAGGTGTTATGCCCAAGCTCTCCAGGAGCATTCCTTCTTCGCTCGAAGAACCGATCAAATTTGGTTACCTCTTTGCAATTGCACTTGAATAAATTGGTGCTTATCCTAAAACGCCGACGAAAATACTCCTCCGAGAAGGTGGCATTGTCGTTGAAATACATCCTCATCAACCTCTCGTGCACTTCAATCCTCTCCCTCCGTAACTTGCGCCTACCAAAAACTGAGCCACCGCGTTTCGGTTCTTTCGTCTCGTGCCAAGCTAATAACATCGATATGTTCTCATCTTCCTCGAGCTCTAGTTCCTCGTCGAATGAATCATACGAGACCCTCTATAAGTACGGATATACATTTACTTCATCTACCGAAAGTAAAATAAAATTTGGAGGTACGGCGGCGGCGAAACGTACCTTGCGGCGGCGAAAAAGCGTGCGCCAAGTAGCTTCCCAGCTTGAGGAGGACATGGCAGCCGAGGGCAGCACGGCACCGCGGTCGTCGAGGTGCGGGAAGACGCCGCGGCGGTCGCTTGGCGGCACGAAAGGACGCGCGGAGCCGACCACTCGAGTCGATTCCCACCGCGGCGAGCTCCAAGGAGGTGCGGGGAGGTGCGGCGGCGATGGCGAATCGAAGAGGCAGCACCGACGGAATCGCGGAAGGGGAATGGAGGCAGTGAACGCGCGAGTGACTTTTCAGTGGCAGTTGGCGTTCGCGCGTTGGTAGCCGGGCACCAAATTTGGTGAGTGCGCGTGGGCAATTTGGCGCGCGCCGAATTTTTTTAGGACGCGCTGGATTAACACGTGACTGTTGGAGGGAGAAACTCGATGTGCGCGCGCGCTATATTGGCGTTTGTTTTTACGGCGTCGGGTTTTAGCGCGGCTGTTGGAGTTGCTCTAAGTGCGGCAGTGGAGAGGGTGAGTGAGCGTGGCGGCGGATTGGGGGCGGCGGTCTATGCCACCTGTTTTGGAGCCTGAACGAAAAAAAGGAGGGAATTTTTGGTGGGTTGGGCTACTTTTGGCGCTAAGATTTTCGGGTTCTGGCTAGCCGGCCCATTACTCTCGAGTTGTTGTCAGTGTAACTTTCCCAACCGATAGTTTTGTTAGAACACGGATACATATACATATATGAGATAGACTAAGACTCTAAGATCATTTTGTACTCCAAGTCTACCTACCCCTTGTAACTCTATATATACCCCCGCAAGGGTCAATCAATACGCATCAAAATATTAGAGATTTAATATTTTCTATATGGTATCAGAGCGGTTAGTCTCACGACGACGATCCTAAGTTTTTCCAATTCTTTCGCATCACGCTTCCCGGGGAGATTAATTTCTTCTCCTTGGGGGCGCGGCACCCGGTCAAAATCAAAGATTAGACCGGGTTCTTTAGATCCTAGATTCAATTTCGAAATTTTCCCTAGATCTAATTAGCCACAAATAAAAATCCCAAGATCCACACGACTCTCAGTTTCTGAAGAAAATCGGTGCAGAAATCGGCTTCAAAATCGTCTCTAGCACGGCGGCGCATCTCCGTGGCAGAAGACCAAGGCGTCGGAGGGAGGGCCAACTCCCGGACGAAACGGCGTCAAAGCTGCCCATAACTGTGATCGAGCTGCAATCCAATCTACCTGCTGTGTCTCCACGCAGCGGGGTCATCGATCCATCATCCACGCGCAAGCAGATCGCCATGCGCGCCCGGGCGTTTTGTCTACGCAGGTAAAGGTGGCCATGATACGGACGTGCAGCAGCAGCATCTCCAGGCAGCTACGTCAAACGTCCAGCAGTAAGTGGAGCTGGTGCAATTCAAGTGCACGCACAAGGGAGCCCACGCGACATGCAGGTTAAGTACAAAGTCAAGGAGCTCCACGCCAGGATCAAGCCTCCTGCTCGCATGCTTAATCCAGGAGACCAGGATGTGACCCAACATGGGTTCCGCAGTTCAGCTGCTGCTACTGGGATCACGACCGATGAATCCTCCCACGTAGCACATCGCCTGCTCTCGAACGTCGACGTGAACACGAATTTAGGCCGGATTACATCGACACCAACTCTGCACCGGATACCACGCAACCGAATCAGCTGCACGACTACATCGCCAGACTAATTTTCGTCGAGTACATCCATGGAGAAGAGATATCAACATTATCCACATGTCAAGCCGGTGTGGGACTCTACTTCGCCGACTTCTCACGTGCAGCACGACATCGACATCATCGTCGCCATAAGGGACGCCTTTAAGCGACGCTCTACGTCACGTCAGCTGCGACATCGCCGACAAATCATCGCCAAGGTCTACATCAACGTGATCTTCATCAACATCTTCGTTAACATATCCCCGCCGCCGCTACATCGTCCACACGATGGACATATAACTACGACGCCCTCTGATAGTACACGTACTACAAGGCACGACGACGACATGGCCGCGTCCACGACCCCGACAACGGTATCAACCGCGTCTACGACACCGACGACTGCACCAACAAACCGACGTCACAATTGTGGTGCCCATACGACCGCGCATATGGTTCTGGAAAAACCGTGTGTGCTTAGTGGCTTCCTCCAGTCATGGCAAAACCGGTGGTCTCACCTATGACCGCGTCCGCGAGACACCCCGACGGTACCTCTACAAGATGCAAAACGTCCACAACCGCAGCTCCGTCAACAACAAAACATTACAACAAAAAACGCGCATTTTTTTGCCTCTCCGGCAATAACGGCCACACAACATACGACGACTACGACATCGACCACACACACCTCGACCACGGCTACATCACAATCGGCTACCTCGACATCGACATCAAGAACGTCTGCAACAACTCAAGAACTCCAGTCAACAGCGTCTGCGTCGTCACTTGCGTCCACGCCACTCCCGCTGTGACTGTGGGAGGGAAGAGAGGCACCAGAAGGTGACACAGTCACCGTCCCTAGGTGCCAGCCATGATCATGTCCACGCAGGTAATGATGATAAGGAGGTGAAGACGACGAAAGTGCAAGACTACAAATCCAGTCAACAGCGTCCGTGTCGTTACTTGCGTCCACGCCACTGATACATTGCAAATGTATCTATAATTTTTGATGTTCCATGCTTGGTTTTATCTACTTTCTTATGTTTTGTCCACACTTTGGAGTACTTTTCATATGATTTCTTGGACTAACCTATTAACAAGAGCCATAGTGCCAGCTGCCTGTTTTCTGCTGTTTTTGGTTTCAGGAAAGTCAGAAAATGAATATTCTCGGAATTGTACGGGACAAAATCCAAAGTGCCTATTTTTCCGGAAGACATCTAATGCCAGAATACGAGATGGAGAAGGGTTGGGGGCCGGCCACACCACCTGGCCGCGCGACCAGGCTTGGCCCACGTCAGGGGGTGGTCTGGCCGACCCCAGCACCCCTCGGCCTCTCCTTTCGCATATAAGTTGCCCTCGGGACGAAAACCCTAAGGACCCGATCAAAAATCCATGAAAAAGTTTGTAGCCGCTGTCGTCTCTGTCCCTAGATCGGAAGGGATCTGAAGCTCTTCCCGGCACCCTGCCGGAGAGGGAAATTCACCCTGGAAGCCTTCTTCATCATCATGCAAGCCTCCAGTGTGATGCGTGATTAGTTCATCTCTGGACTACGGGTCCATGTAGTAGCTAGATGGCTGGTTCTCCTCCTTTGTGCTTTCATGTTTAGATCTTGTGAGCTCCGTTCATGATCAAGATCATCTATTTGTAATTCTACATGTTATGTTTGCGGGGATCTGATGGATATTGAGATGCTATTTCAGATTGATTATTGATTCTATCATGTCTTTGTTATTTGTGATCTTGCTTGCTTTCCGTTGTTAGTAGCTATCTTGGCCAAGTAGATGCTAGCAACTCCAAGAGTTAGTATTTATGCTCGATAGTGGGTTCATGCCTCTGGTAATCTGGGGAAGTGACATGAATCTCTAAGGTACTAGATGTACTGTTGCTACAAGGGAGAAAACAACAATCCTTTGTTCATAGAACAATCGTATTGTTTTCTTTATACGCAATTCGTAAAGCAATAATCTGTTGCTTGCAACTTAATACTGGAGGGGGTTCGGATGATAACCTAAAGGTGGATTATTAGTCATAGATGTAGTTGGATGACAGTCTATGTATAATGTTGTAATGCCCAATCAAGTTCCAAAGGAGTCAAGATGATTAGTATATGCATGTATTGCTTTCTCGATGTTTGTCAATTGCCCCGCTGTAATTTGTTCACCCAGCATGTTATCTATCTTAAGGAGAGCCACCTCTAGTGAACTATGGATCCCGGTTCTTTCTTTTACATACAATCTATAAACTGTTTACTGCTTTGTGTTTACTTTCTACAAACTTTTATTTCCTTCCGTTCGATACGTTTAATCCTTTGTTTTCAGCAAAACCGGTGAGATTGACAACCTCATTGCAAGTTGGGGACAAAGTTCTGTGATTGTGTTGTGCAGGTCTCCACGTTGCTACTAGCACCGGTAGTACGCCCTGCCAAGGCTCAGCTAGCAACACCTTTGGGGTATTTCCTTGTTCCTACTGGTTCGATTAAACCTTGGTTTCATAACTAAGGGAAACTTGCTGCTTGATACGTCCAAAACGTATCTACTTTCCCGAACACTTTTGCTATTGTTTCTCCTCTAAACTTGTGTGACTTGGATGCAACTAACGCGGACTAACGTTGTTTTCAGCAGAATTGCATTGGTGTCTACTTTTTGTGCAGAAAATCAAATATCAAGAAAAATCCCGGAAAATATGCTAAAAATCCTATTTCACCAGAAGACTCTCGGAGCCAGAATACGAGACGGAAGGGGGCTAGGCCCAGGCCACACCACCTGGTCGCGCGGGCAAGCCCAGGCCGCGCCAGGGGGTGGTCTGGCCGCCCCAGACTCCCCCTCGGTCTCCCTCTTCGCCTATAAGTTGCCTTCTGACCTAAAAACTCAGGGGGTCGACGTTTTTATAGAAGGAGTTCCGCTCCGCCGCCTCCACCAGATTCCATGAAACAGCACCAGAAACTCCATTCTAGCACCCTGCCGGGACGGGGAATTGGAGGAGATCATCGCCATCATCATCACCATCGCTTCTCCATCGACCATTCATGTTTCCCCCATCTATGAGTGAGTAATCCCCCGTTGTAGGCTATGGGGATGGTAGAGATTGGATGAGATCGTTCATGTAATGGCATCAGATTGTTAGGGCATGGTGCCTAGTATCTTTTATTAGTGCTTTCTGACTTTGTTGCGACTTGTTATGCTTAATGCTTGTCACTAGGGCCCGAGTGCCATGATTTCAGATTTGGACATGTTATTGATTCATTATGATAGTATTGTTTATGGTCTTATTTGCAAGTTGTATACACACGTTGTTGTCCGGAACCAATGGCCCCGAAGTGACAGAAATCGGGATAACCAGAGGGAATGGCTTTGATGTGAGGATCACATGTGTTCACGGAGTGTTAATGCTTTGCTCTGGTGCTCTATTAAAAGGAGCACCTTAATTGCCAGTAGTTCCCTTGAGGCCCCACTGCAAACGGGCTAGCAGTACAAAAGATGTTGTGCAAGTTCTCATTGCGAGCACGTATGACTATATATGGAACACGTGCCTAGGATTATCTAGTAGTTGGATGTTTTATCTTATTTATCTGCAATTGCCCTATGTTCTGATTGCTATGTGAATTGTCTTGTCCATGCAACGCCCGTCCATCCATCCCTATGCCTACCACACTCGAATCCCACTGTTTGCTACTATTGTTACTGCTGTCTTTACTTTACTACTGCTGCTACTTTACTATTCCTACTACAAAACTGTTGCTACTGATAAACTGCTGTGAGCAAGATTGTTTTCAGGTGCAGCTGAATTGACAACTCAGTTGTTAAGGCTTATAAATATTCTTTGGATCCCCTTGTGTCGAATCAATAAATTGGGTTTCACTTCTCTCGAAAATACTGCGATACACCCCCTATACTTGTGGGTCATCAAGACTATTTTCTAGCGCCGTTGCCGGGGAGCATAGCTTTATTTATCAAGTTCACTTGGATTCTCTATTGTTCGCTGCTATCCATCCATCATGGGTAAGTCTCGTGATGGCAAGGTTCCTATTTTACCATCCACTACAAGAAGAGGTACGGTTCTAAACACCTCTATTGCTCTTGATTCACCATTTGTTATGAGTAAGCTCGTTACACCACCACATACACATGCTACACACACTGCTACTACTGTTGATCTGAAACTTCTGATGCTTATGATGCTGCTTCTACTGCGCTTGATAAGAGTGGTTCATTAGGTCCTTTCCTAGATGCTACGATTTCTAGAACTATAGCTGGAAATACTGAAACTCCTAATGAAGACACTACCACACCTGTTAGTTCTCCTGAAGCTAGTGAAAGTTATGATATTGAAGATGGTTATGTTGAGATGACCGATGAATTTATTAAAGAATGTAAAAACACCCATGATAGGAGCGTTGCTAAGAGTCTCCTTGAGAGGCGTACTATTAGACTCAAATTGTCTCCTATTGCTAAGTTTGCTGCTTCTCCCATAAACATTATAGATGAAGATTATGATTTCTATCTCGATCTATCTTACATAGCTATTGTTGAGAAAGAACCTTTTTGTGGGACTAAGAATGAAAGTGCAGTAGCACATATGAATGAACTTTCTACCATGAGTGGCTTGTTTTCTGATGATATTAAGATGCGTACTTACTTTGTTGCTAAGATTTTCCCCTTTTCACTGAAAGGAGAAGCTAAAACTGGGTTTAGTAATTTACCTCCTAGATCTATTGATAGCCCTGATTGCTTGATTAGTACTGTCCTGCAGAAATATTTTTCTCCTAGTGCTAGACATGCTATTTTGCAGGAACTTTTTGATTTTAAACAGGGAGAAAAAGAGATATTGCCCGAATCTTGGGCAAGGTTTTGTGCTTTGATTCATGCACATGCTGGAAGTCCATTACCTAAGAATGAGCTTCTTGATATATTTTATAATGGACTAGCCGAAGAATCTAGGACATACCTAGATAGTTGTGTTGATTGTGTTTTCAGGAATAGGACTCCCAAGGAAGCTGAGGAATTAATGGCTAAAATATGCAAGAACTACGAGGATTGGAATCCTCCTGAACCAGCTATACCTGAAGTAATTATACCTGAACCTACTATACCGGTGCCTATTCCAACATCAAAGAAGAGGGGAGTTATTGAATTAAACGATGAAGTGATGATGGAAGCTAAGAAATGTCTTAAGGAGAAGGGAATTAAAGCTGCAGATGTCAAGAACTTACCTCCTATTGAAGAATTAAGAGAAGACAATTCAGGTTTTATCCCAAACCATAACTCATATGGTGTCATTTCAACGGATCACGATGGTGCTCTTTTCAGTGTAAAAGCGGTAGTCTCTAAAGCTTCAATCCTTAAAATATAATGGCAGTTTTATAAATGACACCCTTGATCTTACCATGTCAAACATGGTTTGATTCATCTCTCGAATATGCCATACTCCTATGGTTTATTGGGAAAACACAAATCATGGAACAATTCCTCAAGTCTTAAGTGTTTTTGCTAAACATGTAACTCAAATATCTTCATTTATGATCGAATCATAAACTCTTTATTTTCTTGTTACAATGATTTTTCACTTCATCTTGAAAGTCTTTGAACAACTTTCAAATGTTTCATACTTCTTCCTTATTAAGTAAATATACAGATATATTCACTCAAATTTTCAAAGAAAGCATATGAAGCAAAAAAGATCCATCGCATATGGCTACAGATAATGGACTATGCACATCAGCATGCACAATTTCCAATAAGCTAGTCATCCGTTCCTCTCTGGCCTATCGACAGAGTTTCAATTATCTCGAGGAAAGTCTCACAAGCGTCAATTGATCAAAATCAAAAGACTCCAAAAATCCATCAACATGGAGTTTCTTCATGTTTTCTTTCTAATATAATTTAAACAGCGATGTCACTTCATAAGTGATCTTTCAATCATTTGTCTTGCAACATTTTAGCAATAGTGTTTATGGATGTGATTTCTCCCACTAGACTTGTAAAATCTCATCCATCCTTTATGGAATACGGTAATTATTTGAACAACCATTGTTCTCGTAATACCGAAACAAAATAAATATTATTAAAACAAATCTTGAAGGCTAGGTTTGACAACAACGAAAAGCACAATAACACTTTATTTGTTTTCGATGATCATCATCACTTATTCTCTTGCTAGTTACTTAGGCCATTGTAGTTCATGAATTGCGTTGTCCTGTATGACACTTCATACCAACCAATTCGGTATCCAATACCGGTATCCAATACCTAAGAACCACATTGTTTAATAAGCAAGGAATACAACCATAACATGTATATCTTCTATATACCCAAGTTGGACATCTCCAACCTTTTATTTTCTGCCAAATATTTTATAGATTCTCTTTCAGCAATTCCTTTTCTTTTAAAAGAATCTACCAACATCAATAGTGGTGTCATCAACATGACACATGGTACAAAGCTTGTATATAGTCAAATACTAATACCTTTGGACTTGCACTTTGAAGTGGATCACCATCATCAAATGTTTGGCATTCTTTCAAAAATCCATTCTTTAGTAATCTATTAGTGTAGTAAACATTTTACTTACATCTTCTATTCATCCTTATCATGACAAGTTTCATGATCAAGCTACTATAGCCTATAAGGAAGAATCACGAGTATAATATCAGTTCCCAAAACCTTTTTGGTAGATTCGGATGCCTAGCATCTCCAACCTTCACAAATTCTCATACAATATGAGAGCATGTATTTTGCTAAATTATACTCTATCATTATGCAACCAAAAACATTGTTTCAGATATCACGATATCTTTCACACATGATGGTTTCTGAAACAATTTTCAGCTCCAATATAATCTTGATATTAAAACAACTTTTGAATATCAATAATCATGGAGGCAAACATGATACTTTAGATACTAACATTGGAATTCTTACTCTTGATTTAATACTACTTATTAAACTTCATGGAGTAAATAGAGTTTGCTGAAAGTTTGCAATAGGACTTACAAACTTTAAATTGACATTCAAAACAATAAAAAATTCTATAGTTCTATTATCTCAAATAAAAACTAAGCATAAGGTAGAAAACAAATGCCAATGACTACAACAAACTATGCAAATTCACTTTGATTTAATTTATGACAAATTTGGTTCGACTATTCCAAATTAGAAATGAACTCCCACTCAAAAACGACATCCCTCGTGTCTTTTTGGTGATTACATGAACCAGATCCACTACACCAAGTCCGATCATCACGTGAGTTGATGTAGCTTCAAAGGCGAGCATCTATATGGGCATCATATCAACTATATGACTCATGCTTAACCTTTCGGTCCGTGTTCCGAGGCCATGTCTGTACATGCTAGGCTCGCCAAGTAAGAACCTTAGTACTCGCATGTGTAAAACTGTCTTACACCCGTTTGTATGAAAGCGTAGAGTCGAGTACACCCGATCATCACGTGATGTCTCGAAACACGATCCATAAAACGGTGCATACTTAAGGAAGAACACATTTTTATCTTGATATCTAAATGAGGGATCATCTTACAATGCTACAGAAAGCGCCAAACTAGCAGTATAAGATGCTAACATCTAATGTGTAAAGTGAGATGGTATGGTCCATGCATTTGATCTCTATCACTTGCATCGTGGTATGATCTCAATCATTCCTTTGTGTGTAAGGCCAAGGTCTATGGAACTTACACGTTGGGTGTGTTGTAAGAGTATCTATCATACATCTACTTACAACAATACCATATCAAGCTACTAGCCCAGCAACGATCTAAACTAGACGCCTCTAATTTATCAATTGCAAGTTTTACGTGGCTTGGGGCTTTCGGAGATAGAACCGTTCTTACCTACGAACATGAACCACAACGAGGATAACCAAGTTATTAGCAACTCGTTGTAAATCAGATATTGACTATAGTAGGAGAGACAGACACCCGCCAGCCACTTATGCAAAACAAGTTGCATGTCAGTCGTGGAACCGGTCTCATGTACGATAACATGTAAGGTTGGTCCGGGCCGCTTCATCCCACTATGTCATCAATATCCAAAATACATAGAAGATGCAATAACATGATCATCATCGCCCACATATAAACATATGTGTACTACCCGTGCAAAGCACCTACGCATAGATCAGGCTCTGATACCACTGTTGGGTCCGCAGCATAGAAAACAAAAAAATTCCTACGGTGTGAACTACACGCCAAGATCTATCTACTAGGTACAAAGCAACAGGTGGACATACATCCAACGAGAACTTACCCTTGAAGACAACGAGTTTTGTTCACGAGTAGGAACTCGTGGTTGATGTAGTCGTACACTTGCCGATCTCAAGATCGTGAGGAAGTCCGAGCAGGTCCGGCTCCAGCACGTCCTTCATATCCAGCTCCAGCACCACCAAGTCCAGCACCGCAAAGCAGTGGTGCATCCGTGATCGCACACACGTCCGGTACCCCGACAACCTCCGTCCCTCGCTCCAGCAAAGCAGCGGAAGCAGCAACTCCTTTCTAGATAAAGCCACCGGGAACATGTATCTCGCTAATCCGAGACCATGGGGAATAATACTAGAGGGGGAGAGAGATCCTTCACAAGGAGGTGTGTGTGAGAAGTGAGGAGAGGGTGGCCTTTTATAGGAGGAGTTGGGGCCCTCCTTCATGGCCGGCGCATGGAGGAGGTGCCTCTTCACCTCCTCCATTCATGTGGTGGTAACCCCTCCACATTAAAATGCCTCTTCACATTCCCTTTTAAAGTCTCCACTTTAAATGCATTAAATTTCTCCAAATTTAATGCTCTCTCATTTAATAAAACTCTTTTATTATTTTTATTCAGAATTTTGTTAATTACTTTACTTCAATTAACAAACATTCACATAAAACCCCCTGCAACATTTCAATATTACATGCAGAACCAATTTCAGCAATTTCACCCGAAACAGTTTCGGTGTCTATTGAAATAAGTCCAGCGCTTTCTTAAATCTTTATCTAAAACATATTTGCTCCAAATAGTGTCGGTATCCCTTAAGTGTGTCACCCTACGGTTCGTGAATAATGCAGACATGATCGAGACCCCTCTCCGATCAATAATCAGCAGCGGGACCTGAAGATCCGTACTGACCCTACACATTCAACGATGACTTTTGTGATCGTGAGAACCTTTAACGCTTGTAACTAAATCCCTTTGTCTCGCGATATATTACATGTCCGAGATTCGATCATCGGTATCTCCATACCTAGTTTGATCTCGTTACCGACATGCACTCTTTTCTCGTTCCTGTGATATAACATGCTAGTGATCATATCACTTGCTTGCAAGCTATCTTAATGTGATATCACCGAGAGGGCCCAGAGTATATCTATCCGTCATCGGGATTGACAAATTCCACTCTTGATCCATGAGCCTCAACATAACACCTTCGTAGCACTGAACCCATCTTTATAGTCACCCTGTTACAGTGTGACGTTTGATGTTATCAAGATACTCTTCCGGTGTTAGAAATTAACATGATCTCATGGTATAAGGATAAAGATTACTTCGTATAGTGTTATAGCAATATAAACATAATGACTTTGATCGTAATGCTATACTTCGTATGAATGTTCATCACATCATTCCACCAATGTTGTGACCTCGTTATTAACAACATCCAATGTCCATGATCAGGAAACCTTGATCATCTTGTTAATCAACGAGCTAGTCTATAAGAGAGGCATAACTAGGAACCCTTTTTGTTTATTAAACACACATGTATTGACGTTTCCAATCAATACAATTATAGCATGTAAAATAAACATTTATCATAAACATGGAATAAGATAATAACCACTTTATTATTGCCTCTCGGGCATATTTCCTTCAATTATTCCTTTAATTGTAAGGTTCCAAAGAAACTTGGAGACCCAGGGGTTCCTACTATCCCTTGCTCTATTAAGAACAGTTATGTTAGAACTGCCTTGTGTGATTTGGGAGCTGGAGTTAGTATTATGCCCTTCTCTCTCTATAAGAGGCTTCAACTAGAAAAAATAATACCAACTGATATATCTTTGCAAATGGCTGATAAATCTACCACTATTCCTATTGGAATATGTGAGGATGTACCTGTTCAGGTGGCTCATAATTGCTTGATATTAACTGATTTTGTTGTGCTTGAAATGCCCGAAGATGATAATATGTCTATTATTCTTGGGAGACCTTTTCTTAATACTGCAGGGGCTGTTATTAATTATAATCAAGGAAAGGTGGCATTTAATGTTAATGACAAGGAACATACTGTCTATTTCCCCAAGAAGATTGAAAGGACTTATGGTTTTAATTCAATTGAACATGCTGAGGGCATTCAAGTTGGAGAGACATATTGTCCCATACCAAAAGAAAAATTTGAAACTATTATGATTGGGACCATTGCTATCAAGGTTGAGGTAACATAATCATTAGTGGAATACAAAGTTTTGTCTCATATGGAATTGTTTTGGTAATAAGACCTGATCAACCTTGTTAACAAAAGGATTTCATTGAACAAAACAATGTTTTCACTATGATTATCTCCGTTTACTTCTATTCTATGCATTTTAGTTTTTGCTTTTGTTTAGTTCTCCTTTTTATTGTTAGTTGCTTGCATGTTAGAGTGTCTAAGAACTTCTGTAGTTCTAGCCTTGTTTTGTCATTGCATCATTTCAAAAAAAAATCCGTCTGTCATAAAGTCATTCTTCTATACCTGAAAAATGCCCAAAAATAAAGTGTCTCGAAAAATTCCAGAAAATTCATATTAAATTTTTACATGAAAAAAGGGGCAGAGGAGTGCCTAGGAGGTACTAGGGAGACCCACCAGGTAGGCACACCACCTGGTGGCGTGGCCTGCCCTGTGTGGCGTCATGCCATGGTGTGGGCCACCCCTGGCCCTCCACTAACTCTCTTACCTGCCACTTTCTTCTCTCTCGAGTAAGCTCCAGTTCATTGCTCAAAATCGCGTTCTTGTTGTGCTTGCTCTCAATTTTTTCGATCTCCTTGCTTAGCCCATCTTTGTTGCTGAAATTTGGAGCAATTGTTTCCTGGTATGTGACTCCTCCCCTTGTCCAAGTAGATTTGAGTTTAGTGGATTATATCTTCAGTATTTTGCTGCTGTAGGTGACAGGTTATGAGAGCTTGTAAGCTTGTTTGATGCTTAGAGATATAGTTTTGATTCATGTTTAGGCCTCTTACAAGTCCCTATGAGTAGATTCCTTCATTTTATTCACTTTGCAATCACTTGTTTAATAGGTGTTTAAATTTCAGAATAGAAGATGAATGAACATCACCTAAAGCAACATGAACTATGGGTGCCTGAGGTCATGAAGGTCCATCGGGAGGAGGAAGTTTTTCCTTCCATTTATCCATGCTCTGAGTTCATGAGAGCTGCGGGAATTCTCCAAGATTTCCACACTTTGGTTTCTAATGCAGGGTTGGAGCACTTTTTGGAAGATGAACCTTGTCAATTTGTGAAGCTAACCATGTCTGTGGTGCAGGACTTTCAATTTAGTCACTCTTTGCCTAACCCCATGGTCCACTACAAAATTTACAATATTGTTGTCAACCTTTCTCTCGATGACTTTTGTGCAGCTATTAAGGTACCTCAATGGGGATCATGTAGAAGGATTAAGGAGCGACCTGAACCACTTATGGATTTATATGCAGAAATTTGCCAAGGGAGCAGCTTCTCGAAGGAGAGTGGAAAAATCTGTAACATTCATCTTCCCTCCATTCGCTACTTTGCCTACTTTATTGCCAAGTGTGTTCTTGCTAGGAAAACTGCCAATAAGTTATCTTCATATGATCTAGCATTTATCTCTGCTGCTCTTAAACGAGGTAGGTCTTACAACTTAGGTGCTTTGATAGCTTTTCGTCTTGCTGCTAACCGTGAGAAAGGTGGAATTTGTGGAGGCCTCATGGCTTCTCGTCTACTAGCATTGCATGGTTTAGTGCCTCATCATCTAGACCTACAGTTTCCCATAGAAAGGATTGATCTTAATTCCATGATACAGCATAAATTTGTTTCCTCGTGGGCAAGTATGAGTGAGTTGTCTTATGAAATAACCTTTCTCAAAGCTGGCTGGAGAAAGAGCAAGTCCGAGCGTGCTGTTCTTTTGCCTGCACCTGTTTTGTTTAACCTTGATAACAGGGAAGGATGGTCCTTCACTGAGAAGGAGCTTGACACGTACTTGGGAGAGCTCTCCCAACAGGAGCAGGATACTAGAAGGGAGGTCACGGATGATTCGGTCCAGCCCTCGAATGAGGGGGAGCCTTTATATCAGCATCCTGCTTATGATTGGGGAGCTTCTTCTTCTTCCCACGGGCCCAACTACGACCATTCTTATCATGATCCTCCTGCTTGGAACCCTTACCCGTATCTGGATTGATACCCACTTAGGCCAAAAGCCTAAGCTTGGGGGGAGGTATGCCGGCATCGCACTTATCTCCTTATCATGTTGTGTCGGTACTTTGTATATTCATGTTTCGTTCTCTTTTTAGTTTTCGTTCTTTATTTGCTTTTGCTTTCTAAAAACACAAAAAGACCAAAAATATTTCTGTTTGGTTTGCTTCTTCTTCTTTTCGCCTTGGTTTGTTTTTCCCTTTTTGCTTTGTTTGAACTATTTGAAAAACCCAAAAAGATTTTGCTTTGCTTGTTTTTCCTTTTTGGTTCTTGTTTTAAAATAAAAAACAACAAAAATATTTGTCGTTCTTCTTTGGTTTTGTGAGTTTGCTATAGGGTTCAGCCGTCCCCAGTGGATATTGGTCTCATATTATTATTCAAGCCACACAAGTGAAGAGCAATAATGAGGATTAATGACAACTTGAGGCATGGTAAGAGGCTGGTAATGAACTCTACATGTTTTCATTTTTGTACATATACTCATCACTGTGGGCTTGCTTAGTCTGTTCGTGTAAGGTGTATGTTATCTTTGGATGCTTAGTAGTTCTTGCTTTAGTATGATTAGTTCCAGCTTGCTAATAGTTTGTAGCATGTCTTATGAATGTTTGCCTGCATTACTCTATTCATAACTTGGTATGACATCGTGGTATCCTCCTCTGAATGTTTCATTTGAATTGACTTGGCACATGCTCATGCATGCATATGACTGAAATAATCAGTTAATCCTCGATGAATTATTTTGCCTTGAGGATCTTGAATCACTTTCATGCCATGATTAGTCCTGTTTTGTTGCAAGCATGATTATGACAGCTATTGCTCTCTCGTTTGTCGCTCCCTTA
Organism: Avena eriantha; assembly: GCA_910589775.1. Taxonomy (NCBI): domain Eukaryota; kingdom Viridiplantae; phylum Streptophyta; class Magnoliopsida; order Poales; family Poaceae; genus Avena; species Avena eriantha. The sequence continues at coordinate 506,722,008 of OU342741.1, forward strand.
CTATTGCTAGCCTTCACTTTCACTGAGTATGTTTTACTCATGTTTCCAACTCCCTAAAACCAAACATTGCCAAAGTGTCCACCATACCTACCTATTAGCATCATATGCTACTTCCGTGCATATTCAATATGCCTTGTTTTCTTCCGAATAAAATGTTTGCTTGTTATGAGAAAGTTGGTTAGTAAAGCTCTCACGAACTTCATGGCACACTTTATTTTCTGCACTTAATAAACCTGAACCATTGTGACTGTCCATGAAAGTTATATGCTTGCAAATTATAGGCTAGGGATTAGCAGAACCGTGCTGTCACGGGGAACGCTTTCAACACTTGTAAATATATACCCAGTTGATACCATGCTCTTTTGTTTGTGGATGTCGTCGGTGTGAAATAAAAGGGGATCTTGTAAGTCCATGGAGTTATGTATGTGTGTTAGAGAAACGCCTGGGCCGCTGGTCTACTCCATGCCGTCATGGTGGAAACCTGCAGCGTAACCATAATGATATCTATGAAGCATTCTTCTTATAAAAAAGAGAGTTAGCTATTGAGAAAAAATAAAAAAGAGAGATTTATGAAAAGAGGAAAGAGAGAAAAAAGCACCATTTTCCCATGGTAAATAAGAAGATTGCTGAGATACTCATTGTCTGCTTGCCTTGTCATTTTGATATGGGGATTCTTCTGTATCATTGGGTAAGGGGTACCCCATTGGCGGTTCTCTATGATACGCACGTATTTACGATGACAAGAACTTACCGGTAACTAAAGTTGAGTAGCATGAGGAGCGGCCCTCGTACTCAAGGGACATGGGATTTTCAGTTTATAGTCTGTCAAGCATATAACTCAGATTGGACCTCATTTTTACCTTAACCACATTAAAGATGCCTATGATAGGGGCAATGAGAGCTCAAAGCTAATGAGTACTATACTTTCAGCATTTGGAAGCTTTTCAAATTATTCAAAACCTTTTCTTTTACTTGTTGAGTCTCCACATATTCTTTGAGCACCTTCTTGAGAGCATAGTTGTCATTTTGTGCTTGTCTCATTACTTGATTACTTGTGTTATGACTTTGATGCTTGTATCTTTGACATCTTTAGTTCTAGTCTTCACTTGAACTTCAAAGGTGCCTTGGCATTCATAATCAAAGGCAAGCGAGATACCACTCTATCATACCTTGTTATGATCATTGTAATGTTGCTTATGTTTATGCTTCATGCTACTTATTATTTTTGAGTTGGAATCTCTTCAAAGCTTGCAATGCCTATTAAGTAAACTTAGTTGCATACTCCTTATTATGAATTGTCTAAGTAGTTGATCACATGCTAAGAATATATACATGATATGAAGAATTGCTTGAGGACAAGCAATAAGCTAAGCTTGGGGGGAGTTGATACGTCCAAAACGTATTTAATTTCCCGAAAACTTTTGCTATTGTTTCTCCTTTAAACTTGTGTGATTTGGATGCAACTAATTCGGACTGATGCTGTTTTCAACAGAATTGCATTGGTGTCTACTTTTTGTGCAGAAAATCAACTATCAGGAAAAATCCCGGAAAATATGCCGAAAATCCTATTTCACCATAAGACTCCCGGAGCCAGAATACGAGACGGAGGGGGGGGTTGGGCCTAGGCCACACCACCTGGCCGCGCGGGCAAGCCCAGGCCGCGTGATGTCTACGCACTTCTATTCTTGTAGACAGTTGTTGGGCCTCCAAGTGCAAAGGTTTGTAGAACAGCAACAAGTTTTCCCTTAAGTGGATCACCCAAGGTTTATCGAACTCAGGGAGGAAGTGGTCAAAGGTATTCCCTCTCAAGCAACCCTGCAATCAGGATACAAGAAGTCTCTTGTGTCCCCAACACACCCAATACACTTGTCAGGTGTATAGGTGCACTAGTTCGGTGAAGAGATTGTGAAATAGAAGTGGTATGGATAATTATAAGTGGTAACGGTGCTAGAAAATAGCTTGATGGCGTGGAAAAGACTAAAGAAAAACTGAAATAAAGATGGAAGCAAGCAAACATGTAACAAATCTAATTGCAAACGGTGTATCAATGCTTAGAAACAAGGCCTAGGGATCATACTTTCACTAGTGAACACTCTCATATAAATATCTTCTCTTTATGATACTACTCTTAACTACTCTCCGGTTGGACACTCTAATCGACGGTAGGGCTATAACAACACACCTCAAAGTAAGTCTTTCTCATCTAGAAAACCCCACACTGTCACCTTGAAAACTAGATGAGTCCAACAAACACCACAATTTCATAAAGACATCCAACTCCAAATATAACTCATAACATGTATTTGTAATCTCTAGCCTAAGTGCCACCATGGTGAGCACGATGTCACTTTCACACACATGGGGAGAGCAGAGACATATTAAAGCACTTGAGTAGCAAGGTAGATCTATAGATTACAAGCTCATGATCACAATATGATCATGCATAGAGAGAGAGATGAACACATAGCTACCGGTAGAACCCGTAGCCTCGAGAGAGAACTACTCCCTCTTCATCATGGGAATCAGCAATGGTGATGGAGATGGTGGTGGAGATCGATGGAGATGGCTCCGGGGGCACTTCCCCATCCCGGCAGGGTGCCAGAACAGAGACTTTCTGTCCCTAGAATCTCCCCTTCGGTGGCGGCGGTGCTACGGAACTTTTCGTGGCTAGAGGCTTGACTATTTAGGGTTTTGGTATCGGGAGGCTCTTATAGACGAAGGAGGCAAGGTCGGTGGAGTGCCAGGGGGCCCACACCACCTGGTGGCGCGGGTAGGGCTAGCCTGCGCCTGGGGAGGGGGGTGTGGCCAGGCCCTGGCCCTCCTCCGTCTCGTGTTCTAGCTCCGTGAGTCTTCCGTTAAAATAGGAACTTTGGCTTTTGTCCCATCCAATTCCGAGAATATTGATTTTCTGACTTTCCTAGAACCAAAACAGCAGGAAACAGGCAACTGGCACTGTGGCATCTTGTTAATAGGTTAGTCCAAGAAATCATATGAAAATTATTCCAAAGTTGGAACAAAACATAAGAAAGTAGATAAAACCAAGCATGGAACATCAAAAATTATAGATACATTTGCAATGTATCAACATCCCCAAGCTTAACTCCTGCTCGTCCTCGAGTAGGTAAGTGATAAAAAGAAAGAATAATTTTTGAGGTGACATGCACCATCAAAGACTTGATCAAAGTATTTGCAAAACATTCAAAGCTGGGATCATAGTACTTCAACATAGCATGAAAGACAAAGTTCTAGCAATAAGCAAAGAAACTATGATGCAACATGAAAGGGCACAAACAAAAGATTCATGAATAACAATGCTTTGCAAGACGTTTGTTTGTTTCACATAAAGAAAACATAGCATAATAGTATTCAGCTTGTCCCTCAATAGAGTAGCAAATATAAATGCATAGGACACCTTCAAAGTTTACAAGAGTGACTAGATACAAATAGTTTAAAACAAGCAATATCAAGTTATGCATCAATCAACAAGTCTTGGGACACTTCACATAGAACTAAGAATGGCCACTATGCTCTCAAAGTAGGTGCATAAAGGTAGAAGGTGGGGACTCAACATAAAAGTAAAAGAAAGACCTTCATAGAAGGAAGTAGGGATTCAAGTTTCATAAAGAGCTTCCAAAAATTATGGTACTTATAGCTTTCAACTCTCATTGCCCCTATCGCAAGCATCTTGAAGTGATTAAGGTTAAAGTGAACAAACTATGGTTTACATACTTGACGAAGTATAAGTCAGAAATCTCATGTCCCTTGTATACGAGGGTCGCTCCTCATGCTACTCAAGTTTAGTCACCGGTAAGTTCTTGTCATCGTAAGTACATGTGTATCATAGAGAACCGCCAACTGGGTACCCCTTGCCCGATGATACGGAAGAATCCCCATATCAAAATGACAAGGCAAGCAGACAACGAGCATCTCAGCATTCTTCTTATTTACCATGGGAATATGGTGCTTTTTTCTCTCTTTCCTCTTTTCATAGTATCTCTTTTTTTTTCTCTTTCTCTTTTTTTCTCAATATAGGACTCTTTTTTTATAAGAAGAATGCTTCATAGACAACTCATTATGGTTACGCTGCAGGTTTCCACCATGTCAGCATGGATTAGACCAGCGGCCCAGGTGTTTCTCTAACACATATACATAACTCCATGGACTTACAAGCTCCCCTTTCATTTCACACCGACGACATCCATATACAAAAGAGCATGATATCAACTAGGTACAAGTACCAAGTGCAATGTTGAAAGCGTTCCCCATGAAAGCATGGTTCTGCTAATTCCCAACAAATAAGTGCAAGCATATACAACATAGAAGACACAATGGTTCAAGTTTATTAAGGGCAAGAAAAGTAAAGTGTGCCATCAAGTTCGTGAGAGCTTTAATCACTAGTTTTCTCATAACAAGTTTAATTCAGAAGGTAAACAAAAGCATGAATATACTTGGAATAGCATAAGCTAATAGGTAGGTATGGTGGACTCTTTGGAATAACTTGGTTTAGGGAGCTGGATGCATGAGTGGAACTCATACTTTGTTGTGGAGGCTAGCAAAAGACTGGGAGCGACAAACTAAGAGAGCAATAATGGCCATAATCATGCAGAGCGACAAAACATCATTGATCAAAGCATAAAGTGATACTACAAGTTGAAAACTAAAGGATCATAAAGGCTATGGTGACTTGGGATAGTCATAACATGGTGTGAGCATGTGCCAAGTCAACCCAAATAAAGCATCAAAGGAGAATACCACTATACTATGCTTTAATATGCTAAACCAACGCATGATTCATCCAAGGCACATTAAGCAATCTCAATTGTTTATAACAAGTCATGCTACATCAAAGAATACTAAGCACAAAGCCAAAACAATATCAAGCATGGCATGACAAAGCATAGGCCACAGTCAAAAACGAGCTCTTTTTACCACATAAGCATAAACTTTCCTACTCTTCTCCAACCCAAACCAAACTATTTGCAAACCAATGTATGAAAGAGGGGGTCTGATCAACTTATTCAGAAAGCTAAGCAAACCAAGCAAACTAAAAACCAAAACGAAAAAGAAGACGCTCCAAGAGAAACACAACTGTGCATGAAACAATAAAAATGAAGCGTTTGGAAGAAACCTGGAATTTTTATTGATGAAGAAGGGGATGCCTTGGGCATCCCCAAGATTTGACGCTTGTACTTCTTGGATATTTCTTGGGGTGACACGCGTGCCATCCCCAAGCTTGAGCTTTAGTCCATCCTTCATCTCGTTACTCATTTCTTCTATATATCTGAAATTTTTTCCTTCATACAAAACTTCACACAATCTTATTAGCAACATTAGTGCACTTACGATAAATAAGTCTCAAGATTCAGTTCTAACACCAAATAAACTTCCATTATAACACTAGCTACTGTAGAACTTCCCTTAAAAATATCAATTCCCCAAAGGAACTCAAGAAGGAACTAACAAGAAGCGAATGCAGAAAATGGCAGAAATCTGTCAAAACAGACCAGCAGGTAAAGACGAATTATTTCGAAGACCTACTGTTGCTCAAATCGAAAAGTGTTGAACTAAGGGAAGTTAGATAACAACCTGGGGCATAAGCACAAAACATTACAGCTCAATCCGACGTACATAACTCTCTCAGGAATGTTTAGGGTGAAGCACAGAAATCTGTTTCGGGACAGCAACTTTCCCAATCATTACTTCACTCTCATTAGAGGTTACTCTTGGCACAAAAAGCAAATAAAAAAGATAAGGAGAGGTTATTACAAAGGTAATAACTTCCAATACTCAACTAAAAGTTTTGGGTTTATCTCCCAATAAGTACTTTTCTTTAACGTCTTTAAGTTAGGCATGATAGTTTGAGAAGATGTTCACATAAGAAATATGAATTGAAGTAAAAGAGAGCATCAAGAAGCAAATTGAAAACACATTTAAGTCTAACCCACTTCCTATGCATAGGAATCTTGTAAAGAAACAAGTCATGAAAGCACAAAGCAACAAGCATAGGAAAACAAAACAAGTGCAACTTTAAGACTTTCAACATAAAGAGGGGAAACTTAATATTAATGAGATGCATAAAACCATGTTTCCCTCTCTCATAATAACTGATAGGGAAACAAGTGCGTCCTTTTGAGGCGTGAATTTTTGTGCTTCTGACCCAGGTTGTTATATAACTTTCATTAGTTCAACACTTTTTGATTTGAGCAACAGAAGGTCTTCGAAAAAATTCGTCTTTACCTGCTGGTCTGTTTTGACAGATTTCTGCCATTTTCTGCATTTGCTTCTTGTTGGTTCCTTTTTGAGTTCTTTTGGGGAATTGATATTTTTGAGAGAAGTGCTACAGTATCTAGTGTTCTAATGGAAGTTTATTGGTGTTAGAACTGAACCTTAAGATTTATTTATCTTGAGTGCACTAATGTTGCTAATAAAGATTGTGTGAAGTTTTGTATGAAGGAAAATTTTCAGGTGTATGGAAGGAATGAGTAATGAGATGAAGGATGGACTAAAGCTCAAGCTTGGGGATGCCACACGTGTCACCCCAAGAAATATCCAATAAGTACAAGCGTCAAAGCTTGGGGATGCCCAAGGCATCCCCTCCTCATCAATAAAAATCCCAGGTTTCTTCGAAACGCTTCATTTTTATTGTTTAATGCACATTTGTGTTGTTCTTGGAGCGTCTTATTTTTCGTTTTCGTTTTGGTTTTTGGTTTGCTTTTGTTTGCTTAGTTTCCTGAATAAATTGGTTGGACCCCCTCTTTCATACACTGGTTTTCAAATAGTTTGGTTTGGTTTGGAAAAGAGTAGGAAAGCTCATGCTTAAGTGGTAAAAAGAGCTTGTTTTTGCCTGTGGCCTATGCTTTGTCATGCCATGCTTGATATTGTTTTGGCTTTGTGCGTAGTATTCTATGCTGTAGAATGACTTGTTATAAACAATTGAGATTGCTTAATGTGCCTTGGATGAATCATGCGTTGTTTTAGCATATTAAAGCATAGTATAGTGGTATTCTCCTTTGATGCTTTATTTGGTTTGACTTGGTGCATGCTCATACTATGTTATGACTATCTCATGTCACCATAGCCTTTATGATCCTTTATTTTTCAACTTATAGTATCACTTTATACTTTGATCAATGGTGTTTTGTCACTCTGCATGATTATGGCCATTATTGCTCTCTTAGTTTGTCGCTCCCAGTATTTTGCTAGCCTCCATAACCAAGTATGAGTTCCACTCATGCATCCAACTCCCTAAACCAAGTTATTCCAAAGAGTCCACCATACTTACCTACTAGCTTATGCTATTCCAAGTATATTCATGCTTTTGTTTACCTTCCAAATTAAACTTGTTATGAGAAAACTAGTGATTAAAGCTCTCACGAACTTGATGGCACACTTTACTTTTCTTGCCCTTAATAAACTTGAACCATTGCGTCGTCTATGTTGTATATGCTTGCACTTATTTGTTGGGAATTAGCAGAACCATGCTTTCGTGGGGAACGCTTTCAACATTGCACTTGGTACTTGTACCTAGTTGATATCATGCTCTTTTGTATATGGATGTCGTCGGTGTGAAATGAACGGGGAGCTTGTAAGTCCATGGAGTTATGTATATGTGTTAGAGAAACGTCTGGGCCGCTGGTCTAATCCTTGCTGACATGGTGCAACCCTGCAGCGTAACCATAATGAGCTGTCTATGAAACATTCTTCTTATAAAAAAAAGTCTTATTGAGAAAAAAAAGAGAAAAAAAGATATTATGAAAAGAGGAAAGAGAGAAAAAAGCACCATATTCCCATGGTAAATAAGAAGATTGCTGAGATGCTCGTTGTCTGCTTGCCTTGTCATTTTGATATGGGGATTCTTCCGTATCATCGGGCAAGGGGTACCCCGTTGGTGGTTCTCTATGATACACATGTACTTACAATGACAAGAACTTACCGATGACTAAACTTGAGTAGCATGAGGAGCAGCCCTCGTAAACAAGGGACATGAGATTTCTAACTTACATCGTCAAGCATGTACACCATAGTTTGTTCACTTTAACCTTAATCACTTCAAGATGCTTATGATAGGGGCAATGAGAGCTGAAAGCTATAAGTACCATAATTTTTGGAAGCTCTTTATGAAACTTGAATCTCTGCTTCCTTGTATGAAGCCTTTCTTCCACCATTATATTGAGTCTCCACCTTCTACCTTTATGCACTTACTTTGAGAGCCTAGTGGCAATTCTTAGTTCTATGTGTATTGTCCCAAGACTAGTTGATTGATGCATAACTTGATATTGCTTGTATGAAACTATTTGTATCTAGTCACTCTTATAAACTTTGAAGGTGTCCTATACATTTATATTTGCTACTCTATGAGGGACAAGCTGAATGCTATTATGCTATGTTTTCTTTATGCGAAACAAACAAATGTCTTGCAAAGCATTGTTATTCATGAATCTTTTGTTTGTGCCTTTTCATGTTGCATCATAGTTTCTTTGTCTTATTGCTAGAACTTTGCCTTTCATGTTATGATTGAAGTACTATGATCCCAGCTTTGAATGTTTTACAAATACTTTGATCAAGTCTATGATGGTGCATGTCACCTCAAAAATTATTCTTTCTTTTTTATCACTTACCTACTCGAGGACGAGCAGGAGTTAAGCTTGAGGATGTTGATACATTGCAAATGTATCTATAATTTTTGATGTTCCATGCTTAGTTTTATCTACTTTCTTATGTTTTGTCCACACTTTGGAATACTTTTCATATGATTTCTTGGACTAACCTATTAACAAGAGCCACAGTGCCGGATGCCTGTTTTCTTCTGTTTTTGGTTCTAGGAAAGTCAGAAAATGAATATTCTCGGAATTGGACGGGACAAAAGCCAAAGTGCCTATTTTTCCGGAAGACATCTAATGCCAGAATATGAGACGGAGAAGGGATGGGGGCCGGCCACACCACCTGGCCGCGCGGCCAGGCTTAGCCCGCGCCAGGGGGTGGTCTGGCCGACCCCAGCACCCCCTAAGGTACTAGATGTGTTGTTGCTACTAGAGAGAAAACAACAATCCTTTGTTCATAGAACAATCGTATTGTTTACACTACACGCAATTCGTAAAGCAATAATCTGTTGCTTGCAACTTAATACTAGAGGGGGTTCGGATGATAACCTGAAGGTGGATTATTAGTCATAGATGCAGTTGGATGACGGTCTATGTATCATGTTGTAATGCCCAATCAAGTTTTAAAGGAGTCAAGATGATTAGTATATGCATGTATTGCTTTATCGATGTTTGTCAATTGCCTCGCTGTAATTTGTTCACCCAGCATGTTATCTATTTTAAGGAGAGCCACCTCTAGTGAACTATGGATCCCGGTTCTTTTTTTTACATACAATCTATAAACTGTTTACTGTTTTATGTTTACTTTCTGCAAACTTTTACTTCTTTCCATTCGATACGCTCAATCCTTTGTTTTCAGCAAAACCGGTGAGATTGACAACCTCAACGCAAGTTGGGGACAAAGTTCTGTGATTGTGTTGTGCAGGTCTTCACGTTGCTACTAGCACCGGTAGTGCGTCCTGCCAAGGCTCAGTTAGCAACACCTTTGGGGTGTTTCCTTACTCCTACTGGTTCGATTAAACCTTAATTTCATAACTGAGGGAAACTTGCTGCTGGGCTCATCATACCTTCCTCTTGGGGTTCCCCAACGAGCTCTACATCAACACTGAGCCATCAGCCACTCCCGCTGTGACTGCGGGAGGGAAGAGAGGCACCAGAAGGGGACACAGTCACCGCCCCTAGGTGCCAGCCATGATCATATCCACGCAGGTGATGATGATAAGGAGGTGAAGACGACGGAAGCGCAAAACTTCTAATCCAGTCATAAGTGTCCACTTCACTCCCGCTACGACTAAGGGGATGTTAGAATACAGATACATATACGTATATGAGATAGACTAGAACTCTAAGATCATCTTGTACTCCAAGTCTACCTACCCCTTGTAACTCTATATATACCCCTATAAGGGTCAATCAATACACACCAAAATATTAGGGATTTAATATTTTTCATAAGTTTGATGTGCATACAAACAATCCCGACCGACAGTTGGTCTGGAACAGTACCAACCAACTATAAGTTGGTGTGCTCTGTTTTTCCTGACCAAACATTCGTCGCTAGCTTTTCCGACCAATAGTCCATCGCCACTATTGACTATTGCCGACCAACATCAGTAGGGAATTCAGTACCGTGGTGTAGTGTTTGAGGACTGTTATCATCTATCTACAGAATCTCCGAAGATTATTTTTGAGCATACCTATCATGAGGCAAACTGTGTTGCTCACGAGTTTAGATAGGGCATGATATGAGTATACGTGGCTCGATGACCCTCGAGAGTCTATTTGATCTATTCTTCTTTCGGATGTAACATTGATTCTAGATAAATAACGCTAAAAGAATAGCATGAAAATCTCACCCAGACCGGTAGCATCAGTCCTAGGTTTAGATCATCGTGTATATATGTGTAGCCAAGGTATGAACTTCTATTTTATTGGCAAGAAAATAAAAAATTAACTAGATAGAATTATCCGATCATTTGTGTCTGTTTTTGGTCCGAGTCCGCTCCGTTTCTCTGCTCCATATCCATAGTCCGATATAAGCCGTATCCAAAACTGCATCCATTCATTATCTGGCCTGGTCCGCTCCGAATCCGGCAAAAAAGTATGGTAAAAGATGCGGTGAGAGCATTATCCGATCTGATCCATTTACATCATATGTCACTAGTGGAAATCAGGGCCATACGGGCCGCAACGGGCTCTAGTCCCGGATTCGCACCCGGGACTACGAATTCGGGACTAGAGACCCGTATCTCTAGTCCCAGTTTGCTACGAACTGAGACTATAGGCCACCATGTGGCAGTGGCAACGCGGCGGGGGCTGAAGGACCTCTAGTCCCGGGCTGTAACAATACCTAGGACTAAAGATTTTTTTTGAATTTTTTTTATTTTTTCTTGAATTGTTTGACTCTCACTTGGTCGCTTATCCTAACACTACTCCACCCCAGCACATTTAATTTCTCCGTTCCATCTGGTTGACCTTGCGCGAGGGAAATTATACCTTGTTATCAACACTACCATATCAATCATATTAACACTTATCAATATATCACACGTCTTTATTTTTAAAATTACAAAACATTATTTAAATAAACAATAATAAATAAGTAATAATAATATTTTATTCAAATGGAAACAAAATAGCTAAAAAATAATATTTTATTTATTTATTGCGATAAATAAAACGTTGCAGTGCCTCTATAGATAACCTGTATAAGAGAAGATGATTTATTATTAAAAAACTTATATTTATACATAGCCACAACGATCATATAACCATATAACGACAATTGCTCCCACCTAAATAAGAATTATGTATTTATTATCAATTCCATACAACCAGTTGTAAATATATTGGCAACACTACGAGAAGGAGACAGTTTAAAAACTACTTGGATGACTAATATATAGAAGGGGAACATTTGCATTAAAATAATAAATGTTTGATTGTAACATCATGATAACAAAATGCAGATTGCTTACTCCCATGCCTTTAAACATGGTTGTCTTTTATAAGAATCATCCCTAGATGTAGATACCATGCAAATATTTTCGTTTTTAAAGGTATCTTCATCTTCAATTTTTTTTGTTATCATCGACTAGCACCACAAGTTGAACTAATGCTCTATGATTAGAATCTACGGAGAATTTACCACTCTCATGTATATTCCACCAAAATACATTAGGACCCTCAGACATATGCACCGGGGTTAAACGATGTAATAGATTGTTCCACGATGTGAGTTTTTATCCGAATAGGTCCCTCCCGAATGCCACATTCGAAGGGAAAAATTGTAGCATCGTGGCTATGGTATCCCCTTTGTGGCATACAATGTTGTATAGAGCTGAATATTATTCATGGCGTGTGGCAATACTGAGCCACTTATCCTGCTAGAAACGAATCTCCGAACCATCCTTAATATAAAACGTGCCGAGTGGGAAGAGATGCCTTTTCGTGGCCATCAGCCTCCAAAAGTGTGAGTCTCTCAGCTTATATGGCACTTGAGACAAAACTTTCGAGCTAACATATTTCCTTTGTAAGTATGTGTGTGGATCCGTGTGTGTATACGTGGGCGGCATTCACCGTCTAACAAATACATTTACCAAATTTCGGTCAAAGAGAACCAAAGTACGGTCAAGCTATCGATAATCTTTACTATTAATTTTAAAAGCGTGGTGAATGCCTGGTGTCACACATACAGCAATTACAAATGAAATGCCACTCCACAACGATTCCCTCTCCACCGCACTCGATATCATTATCTGGCTACTCCTCCCCTTATCGCTAATCCTCCTCTCTCTCTCCCGGTCCAACCATAGGCTAATCCTCCACGAAAATATTGCGCCTGGGGAGCTTCTCGTTGGCGTTAGTTCTGTCTCACGTAGAGTATTTTTTAACAATTACGTACAGTTTGTTACTCACCTTCCTATCCACAAATTCCCCCTGATTTATCTCAATACTGGCACGCGAGCAGGCCGCCTCCTCGATCGGGTTGTTTCCATCTCCCCGGATGACGACGCCCCTTCCCCACTATCGCCGATGCCTCTCCTCTCCACACGAGGATTCATTTTTCGGTCAGATCGATCTGACTCGGTCTAATTGAGCCATGCCGGATCCGTTTCGGTCAGATCGATCTGACAACTGGAAGATCAATATGGGGACGACTAGGGTCTGGGATCCATGCGGAGGTTTGATGTTTTGATTTCACCTTCCGCTATTTACCCGTAAGAAGAATAGGTAGTTGTTAATGATCAGCTAGAACGACGATGCCGCCACTTTCTTCATCAGGGAGCCCTGCATCGAGGGTGACGAGACAATGTGGGAGATAGGAGACGGTGGTGTTGAGGAACTCTAGCAAGGTCTAGCATGGTGGCTTGGCACGAGCAGGCTATAGCTTTTATTGTGCTCATCTCGTTCCTTGCTCTCGAACACTTCCAATGGTGGTACGGTATGATTTTCCCCCCTATCAGTCGCTCCGTTTCACGCTGTGAGCATTCTTTTGCTGAATTGAGGTGCTTTGCAGGGGTGGGGGTCAGTTCTTTCCTGTTGGTGTTAGTTATTATCTCACGTGCTCACTTCCTATCCACGAAACAGAATCCGCTCTGGCTGCCCATGGAGATCATCACCATGTGTCACGCGAGTTCAACGTCAACGTCGCGGACGACCGTCCTTGCTGCTGCCAATGCCAAAGTGTCGGGCGTCGTTATGCCGCCCATCCTGGCATCCTCGTGGAGAAGCAGCGAAAACTTGCACAGACGATCTGCTACATGATCTGGACTGCGACATAGTATCTAACTGCAGGAAAATCTAGACTGTGCTAACGCTTCTAGCAGCAGTTAATGTTTGGAGGTATCAAGTAAAATTACCTTCGTTGAAGAAGGGCTGTTCCATTATTTGTCAAATGGATAGTTTACAAGGATGGCATTGGCATGCTTTTGACATATGAGTATGCTGATCTCCCCATGATCTCGATTTAATCTTGCAAACAGCTTATCCAAGAAGAGTTCGGCGTGTAGTGGAAATTCAAAGTTGCTGATTTTGTGAAGAAGCTAGAAAGATTGGCAAATATTATAGTTACTCTATAGAGTCATCCTCTGTCACCAGAACTTTTGTTTATCACTATTTTTCCCCTTGGAAAAGGAAGTAAAGTACCGAGGAAATTTCAACGTAGTTGATTCTTTAAATAAATTATCTCGGCGGAGAAAATGGTGATTCGTGCCCAACAAGCCCCAGCTGGTTAAGAGCTTTGCAAGGATCTCTTTCTTCTCTGAAGAATTGTCAACACAGGCAGACGGTTTTTCTCCTTGTGAAATTTTCCGTGTACCATAAATAGCCTTGAAGAGTACTGTCAAACAAAATAATCTCGGAGTGCCTCATTATATTTTATGATTTGCTTGTTCATCTGTTTTGGTAATTAAGATCATTTTCTTCCAGATTTTTGGTGTAAAACTTAAATATTGTGCATCAAGATTTATCATTTGTCTAGCAATGCTCAGTACATTCCTGGTTCCTTATAAGGTTCAGCCATATAGCGTCATAGGTGACCAAACTTAAAGTTTAGTACTCCCACCCGTTTCCATAAACAGGAAATGAATGCAATAAAATTTAAATCTTTACTATTGAATTGAAGTCAGTGTCGGTAGGTTGTGGCTCACACTTTTGACATCAAACATTAGAATCATCGACACTATCCAATATTCCGCGAGCGAAAACCACGGTATGAATCCCATGCTCTCCTCCACTCGCGGAAACCTCTCTCCCGACCCCCTCTCGTGCGTACCCTGATCCTCTTCTCTCCCTCTAGATCCAATTGTGCCGTCGCCACCTCTTCCACCCACCTCGCCGGCCACCCCACCCCTCCCACAGTTGGTCGGACCTCCGATGCCCAAGAGCACCTCCTCCTAGTGACTGCGGAGTACCACACATAGGACGGACGCATGAGAGCATAATCACCGGCCGACCGCCATACTCGTTCCCGTAGCCATCCGTGACATGACCAGCTACCAGGAGTAGGGTGAGCGAGCCAAAGCTAAAGTATGCGGCAGAGTTCTAGGTGTGGCCTTGGTGGCCGACAGGGACAACTAAGGGCGGGGCGACCGCCGCGCTCAGCCAGAGGGGTGTGGACGGAAGATGCTCATTGCGGCATAGGAATGGCGGAGGGGAGATACAAAAGATGGGATGGTGATCGCCTTCCCGTGGTGCTTATGCCGGCAACCACCTCCCCGAGGTGAGCTGCACCGGATCTTCTTGCTTCTCCTCTTGATATGCTGTTTTTTTTGCCAATATTGCTAGAATTCTTCGACATGTTCCGACAATATGAAGCAGGATTCAGGTTATTCCCCATTCTGAGCAGCTGTCATGATGCAGGGAGGGTGCTAATGCTTGGTAGTGGGAGCAAACACGATAGGTGGGCTCAAGATAGACTAAAATCTTCGAAACTAACTCAGGGTATTGTTGAATTAATCGCTGATGTGTGTAGGTAAGACATGGAAGTAGTGAAATTTGATATGCACTGAGCTCTAGAGCAGCATATGAGCACCTCTGTAATATCTCCTTCTCTTTTATTTTTTTCCTTGATTTTTTATGCATAATTGTGGCGCCCCGCAAAAACCACTACTAGAAAATCGTGTTGTTTTTGTGCATTGCATCATCATGACCGCATGCTCATGTCATCATGCCACATTGCATTTGAGCATCGTCATCATCATGTATGGTTTGCTTAAAAACTATTTTCGAAAAGTCTGGTTTTGTTTTCTAAACGCCCCGTCTTTATTTCAAATTAAAACCCGGGTCTCCGGAATATTTTATTTTGTCTACCAACGGTTTTCAAAAGCCCTGTTTTAAATAATAAAATATTTCTTTTATTTTTAGGAGGCAGCCCGCCAGGCCCGAAAGCCCGGCCGGCCACCTCCAGACCCTAGTCTAAAACTCAGTCTAATCCCTTTCCTACCCGACCCTATTCTACCCAGTCCCCTCCACCTCACCATGGCCACTCACGGCTCGCCACATCACCCTGGCCCAAAACCCCACCCAATCAGTCGCCGCCACCTGCCCCATCCACTCCCCACCATCCCACCTACCACCTCCCAGTCCCACCACACGGCACCGGCCGCACGCGGACAACCACCCGACCCCCGCGCCTGGCCCCACCACCACGCACTCGCCTCCTCCCTCCTCTGCTTCGCTCCGCTTCCCCGCCGTTCCTCTGCCCGTCTAGGTTTCCCTCCGCCGCAGCGCCGCGCCGCCGCCAAGCTCCGCACCGCTCTTCGCCGGCCTCCGTCGTCGCCTCGCCTTCTTCCCCGGATCCACCCGCCGCCGGCGACTTTCTGACCCGGAGCTCCGCCGGCCGCCCTCCTCCGTCGCTACGCTGCCGCTCTGATCCGCCCTCCTCTCCTCCGCCATCTATGCCATGGCTGGCCGCCGCCGACCCCGTACCTGAGCCCAATCGCCGGAGCCGCCCCGTTCTCCCCCGCCTTTACCTCCGCTCGGCTACCTCCTCCACCCCGCCGCCTCCGGCCAGATCCGCCGCCGCTGGCCTAGCCAGGCGCCGCTCTCGTCGTCCCCGGCGCCGCAGCAGCAGCTCCCGGACGAGTTCCTCCCCACCGCAGCGCCTCTGCTCTCTACCTGCACGCTCCTCCATCCCGCCGACTCCGGCCCGGCCCCGGCCGCCCTGGTGCCCTCCGCGCGACCCCGCGCCTAGGAACCCTCCGGCCGCGCGCGCCCGTCCTCGCTGTGGGCCCGGCCTCCTCGCTAGCCCCAGCGCGCCATCCCCGCCCAGAGTCCAGCGGCCTCTTCTGGTCTCGCCCGCGTTTGGCCCGCAGTCGCGTGCACCACGCTCTTCGTCCGCCTCCGTGACATCTCCTCGAGTCATCTGCCCTTTTTCCTTGCAGTGTTGCAGCGGTACCTGCGTGAGCCTGCCCAAGGTTCCAGTGGTTGGTTTTAATGCGATGTGTTGATGAGGCTTAGTTGTAGGTTATGTGGGGATGTTTATGTTTCGGTTGTTCTGGAGCCGCATAGCTACATTAGCTACCTCCAAGGATCGTTTATCCGAGCCCCCGTCAAGATCTTCGCTTATACAAGGCCTACAAGATCTTCCGAAGGACCCTGGAACGCCATGCTCTTCTTCATGGAACATCGAGGAACCGCGGTACCCGAAGACGCATCGACGCCAAACCAAGTACATCGTCGACAACCGAAGCCGGAACACCAAGATCTTCATCCCGGTACGACAAGAGCATCGCAATGTACCCGAAGACCGAACCTCGACACGCCAAGTTCGCTGAGACCCCCCGTACCCGAAGGCCTTCGACGCGGAACCCCAAGATCTTCTCCTAGAGCGCCAAGGTCGTCGACACGGATGCGCCAAGTACTTCCTCGAGGACGCCAAGTACTTCACCCCAGTCGCCAAAACCGACCCGGTAGGCGGACCCGACAAGATCTTCGCGATGACAAGATCGACCCCGACCCGGACGAATCCGATGCGCCCCGACGCCAAACCAAGTCCTTCTTCCCGGAACGCCAAGATCTACTCCGTTGTCCGAGAACGTTCCTGCCGAGGCCGATCCCCGTCGAACCCCGAACCCCCGGAACCCCAGACCGTTGACCCCAGATGTGTGAACCTTTTCCGAGCCCCTATTTTATAATGCTATATATAAAACCTGTTGCATAATAATTGTTCATCTCGCATGCATATCATAAACATGCTGGATTTTCTGCCGTAGTATTAAATATTGCATCCGGTGTTTCTTTTAGTGTTTCGCTTCTTCGCGGATTAGGCCGATGAGTTGATGCGAGTACCGACAAGTTCTCCGGATATGATCCTTCGGCAGTGTTTCCCAAGCGAGCATCTCTCCCGCTTCTACCTATTTTGCACTTATAGTCTTTATTTCCTCCTGTTGATCTATTGCTATCCGTGTCACGATGCTTTAGTTCCGTGCACCAGTTATATCCCGTGCAGCCTCTATATTGCCTTGGACACCTCCTATTACCTGTGTTTTGGTAGACAACTGGCCCTGCGAGTCCTAGTTGCTTGCTCAAGTGTTGCCTCGCGTCGTCGATGTTCCACAGTTGTTGGGCGGTTGGCAAATGTTTAACGGTGGCATCGGTCAGGATTCTAATTACAGTTTATTAATTAATGTTGATAGTAGATTAATGCAGAGGCACCGGTGGGTAATAGACAATATTTGGTTCTTAACCGCTCACTAGTGTCCCCTAGGACCCAAGTTCTTGACACCTGTTCCGAGATCGAGCGCGCTAACCACGGGTGGGGTGTGTGGGCACCCCCATCGGCTTACTACCTGATTTCAAAGTATTGTACCGGGGGCCACAAGTAGTTTGGGGCTTTATTACCATTCTGTACTTATGCCATGTTTTCCTGTTTTATTTAAGATTGTGCGTGGAGCACTTGTACTGTTTAGGATGTGGAATGTTTTCACGGTATCGACAAGCCCAGTCACACTTTTGGGTTCCTAGTCGTTTACAGCCATTGACACAAACCCTGGGTCCGTTCCAGAGCCGGCCGACTTCGATGCGGGTAGCTTAGTGGGGTGGCTCCCATGTACTTGCTTTGGGTCTGGGAAACGTCATGACTTAGGCCCCGTCGACATACCGAAGGGTGTATGTTAATTGATCTGGCAAAAAGGGTCGAAGTGCGTGTGGATACTTTGGTGCACCCCTGCAGGGGTAAATCTTTTCGAAAAGCCGTGTCCGCGGTTATGGACGACTTGGAGCACAGTTTCTCGATCATAGACAACTATAACTAAAGTTTACCGCTATAATTTGACTTGTATCTGAGATGACTAGTAAATTGGATAACTGCCATGGAAACAATAAATAAATCTGCCAACCGTGTGAGTTTTCCTCGGCTTGACTTCCTCGTTTGGTCTCGAGGGGGAATACCAGGATGGGTATGTGTGGTGTTAGCATCAGGTTGGATCCGAATAGGTCTTTCTTACCCCTCTCTAGTAGCCGCCAGTATTACAGAGTCTCTATAGGTTGTTTGGTGCCGCTGCGCTGCCGCTTCAGTCCACCATACCTATGTAGGCGAGAGCCGCCGAATTGTAGCCTCGCCATGTGCTGGCCTCAGTACTGACGCTCCTCTTTTTCCTTTGCTCTTTGTCGGCACCCCTTTTGTTTTAGCAGGTTTGAGATCGACGTCGTTAGCAGGGTTACCCTTCCGGCTTGGCCTGGGCAGGGTTATGGACGCCATTGATTATTCTTCAGGGCTCTTAGCCCCAATTGCATCTTATCCGTAGTCGGACGCCCTATCGTTTTCAAGGTGATTTGGATCTTTGTATATTATATCTGTATCCTTGACTCATGGAGTCACTGATGTATATATATATATATTCTGTGGGTCTTATCGAGGACTGTTGTGTAATGATATTACTTCGTTTTCCACCCGCACGAAAGTGCCTGGTGGGCGTCCTCGAATCGTTTCTATGCGGGTTTGGCGGAAAGGGCTAAAACTTGCATATGGCCGATTCGAGGGCTAAAATATGCGCAACCGTGTGAGCGTCGCAGGAACAACGCCTCCCATGCGAACCATTCACAACAGAACACCGCGTGGATTTTCTAAAGGCGTGTGAATGTAGCGGAGTGCTGACGTCAGCATGATGTCAGCCACGTACTGTCCAGAAAACTGAAAAATTTATGAAACTTTTTATGTAACATTTTGTATTATTCACGGATTGTTTTGAATGTTTCAATAAAGTTTTAGTCGGTTTCAATTCCGTTTAAATTAGTGACTGCAGTATGACATCAGCATGACATCATCTATATACAGACTAAAAAAGGACTAAACGGATGCACCGATCTCAAAGCGGAAATTAAAAATGACCTTCCGAACACCGCGTCCAGTGTGAGCGGGGTGGTCACGGAGCCTTCTCAACGGAGAAAAGTGAGAGCTGCTGGGGAAACTTGGCGAATTGCCCATTCCTATACGCGATTGCGCGTATGCCATCCCAGCCCCCGCTAGCTTGGAGCCATGGAGTACTATTTGGCGTTTGCCGCTTACGACGACGACCACGACGACTAGCGCAGCTGCTTTGTGGAGCTTACATATATAGCGTATACGATAGACATCAATTGACGTTCCAGATCTGCATGAGCTGTTGCATACACACACACCGCTAATCCATGGCCATGGCCATGGCCATAGCCAAGTGCCGTCTCGTCCTCGGCTTTGCGTCCATTCTCCTGGTCATATCTAGCTGCCTTCCGCATGTCACCTCGCTTAGCTTCAACTACAACTTCTCATCGCCCGGCGACCTCGCCGGCGCTGACCTCAAGTACATGAACGATTCCGTCCCCGGCCCCGACCAGATCGACCTCACGAACCTCTCGAGGAGCTGGAGCACCGGCCGCGTCGCCCACGGGCAGGCCGTGCGCCTCTGGGACGACACAACCGGCAAGGTCGCCAGCTTCACCACCAATTTCACCTTCGCCGTCAAGTCCCTCAACGTGACCATGAGCCAGGCAAGTCATAGAAATTTTTCCGAGATCTTCTCCCTCGTGATCGAGTTGTTAATATTTATTAAGTATCCAAGCTTGCGCCTGTCGCACGCAGGGTGATGGCATGGCGTTCTTCGTGGGACCGTACCCGCCGAGCATGCCGACGGACGCGACCGGCGGTTTCCTGGCGCTGATCAACAACCCTGGCATCCCGGCCAACACCTACTTCCCGCCGACCGTCGGCGTCGAGTTCGACACGTTCAGGAATGTCGACTGGGATCCCGACGACACCGTCAACCACATGGGCGTCGACGTAAACAGCATCAGGTCCAGGGCGTACGCGGCGCTGCCGGACGGGATCTTCAATGGGGCCCTGTCGGCGTCGGTCAGGTACGACGCCGGCGCGGCTACGCTCTCGGCCGTGCTGCGCTCAGACGACATGCCGGAGCACAGTGCTTACACTGTCAGCGCGAACGTCGACCTACGGGCCGCCGGTCTACCGCAGGACGCGGCGGTAGGGTTCTCGGCTGCCATCGGGGACTTCGTGGAGCAGCACCACATTCTTTCTTGGTCGTTCGAGTCCAGTCTGACCGGTAAGTGGCTTCACACCTGTTGAAGTGTCTCACCGCCTCTCGTCTCGTTAGAACCATGAAATTGGGGCCACTGTTTGGTTGTGTTATTGCATATGTTCAGATTTCTATCCATTCTGTTTGTTATGGTGTTGGCTGCATTGTTGTATGATCTCCATGTATAGTTGCTCTCTTCGAGAATCGAGAGTTCTGTCCAGTTCCAGTACAATCTAATTACTCCATTTAGGAAGTTCACATTGTTTATTAGCACATAAAATTGGCTAACTCGGCATGCTTATTTACAGATGACATAACCTCACAGAGGAACAACACAGGTCTGTTATCGTTCAACTAGTGGAAGTTCATATTTCACATTTCATCACCTTAATTAAAACTATACCAACCCCTAACGCTTATTGACAGATGTCACAGATCCAAAGACAAAAAGCATAGGTCTAACGACAGGGCTGGTATCCGCTGGTATCTGCATATTCCTCGCTGTAGCCGCATGGCTCGGTTACCTAGTTCTGAAAAGAAAGGGCATGCACACCAAGAAGGCGCCTGATGCAGAGACCCCTCTCGACCAAGACATGGACAACGAGTTCGAGAAGCGGGCAGGGCCTCGGAGATTCAGTTACAGGGAGCTTTCCCAGGCGACACGAGGATTCTCCGACGAGGAGAAGCTCGGCGAAGGAGGCTTCGGGGCAGTGTACCGAGGTTTCCTCCACGAGCAGGGGCTACATGTGGCCATAAAGAGGATCTCCAAGACGTCGAGCCAGGGGAGGAGGGAGTACATCGCGGAGGTGACCATCATCGGCCGGCTGCGGCATCGCAAGCTTGTCCAGCTCGTCGGATGGTGCCACAACGCCGACGAGCTCCTGCTCGTCTACGAGCTCATGGAGAACGGCAGCCTCGACGCCCATCTCTACAATTCCAAGAAATTGCTAACATGGTCAGCCAGGTACAAGATCATTCTTGGGATGGGCTCTGCGCTGACGTACCTGCACCAGGAGTGGGAGCAGTGCGTGGTGCACAGGGACATCAAGCCGAGCAACGTGATGTTAGACTCGTCGTTCAACGCCAAGCTGGGGGACTTCGGGCTGGCGCGCCTCGTCGACCACAGCCGCGGCGGACGCACGACGATGCTGGCCGGCACCAAGGGGTACATGGACCCGGAGTGCGCGGTGACCAGCCGGGCCAGCGCCGAGACCGACGTGTACAGCTTCGGCGTCGTCCTCCTGGAGGTCGCCTGCGGCCGGAGGCCCGTCGTCCCGGAGCTGCAGGACGAGAGCAAGGTCGTGCTCGTCGAGTGGGCACGGGACATGTACGGGAGAGGCACGCTCCTAGGCGCGGCGGACGCGCGGCTCGGCGGCGACTTCGACGCGCAGGAGATGGAGCGCGCGCTGGTCGTGGGACTCTGGTGCGTCCACCAGGACTACGGCTTCCGGCCGACCATCCGGCAAGCCATGAGCATTCTCCAGTTCGAGGCGCCCCTTCCGGAACTTCCGCCGGAGATGCCGGTGGCGATCTACGCGCCGCCACAGCGAGGGTACAAATCGACCTACCACACGTCGTCGACTGGGAGCTCCGGCACCGGTAGACGCTCGTCGACGAGTGACCGGTCGGCGGAGAGCCGTTCGTTTGCCACTGCAGAAACAAGGAGGGCCACAAGGACGAGTGCGTCGACGACGAATCCGACCGCTGGCACGAGAACGACCGAGCAGGTCCAGTCCACGCACTACACTTCCTAGCATAGGGATGAAAGGGGCGTCGGAAAGTTCCGATTTTTTCGCGAAAAAATGAAAATAGAATAAAAATACGAAAACGGAGTTTTGCAAATCGGAAACGGAAATAGATTTTTTTTGGGTGAAAACGACCAGAAACGGAACAATATTTTTCGGCGGAATACAAGCAAAAAACAGAATTTTCGTTTCCGTCTAATATGAATTTTCTGTTTTAAGACTGATGTCTATGGCCAAATTAAACTGGTCCATTATATGACCCTGTCAAGCCAAACTTGCAAAGCTGCTCATCCCAAAACCGATGACCATGTAATTCCTTTATGTATTCGAGGAGACTTTTATAATTTTATCTTTCCCTTATTTTCTTGTAAACCTAGCACATTGCTATAATTAGGGCACAATTTTGTTTGTTTCCTTAGATATTTGAGATTTGTTGCAGGATACTAGGGTTTTCTTGGTTCCGGATAAAATCTGTATCGTTCCACGTCTGCACCGTATTTAGTCTGTATTTGTTTCCAAAACGATCTGCTTCTGTTTTTGTTTCTGAGGTTTCTGCATTCGTTTCTGCTTCCACAAAATAATATAAAAAAATATGGCACCACTCAGTTCCATCAGTTTTCGCTCCGTTTTCATCCCTACCTAGCACGCATGTGTTCGGTTGTTCCTCAAGTCACTGTTTTGTGTTTTGCTTGGGACCACGTAGGTACACAAATTTTGAATTAAAAGGAAGTTACGTTGAATTTCCATCTAACACTGGCGTCTGCGTTTCTGTCTCGGAGTGTCTCGAGCGTTTTTTTTATTTGAACAGGGAAGGGTCCAGAGGACCCAGAGCTGCGCATTACTAAAACAGGCGGGTACAAATTACATCGAGGCCCCTTGCATCTATTGTCCAGATAAATCTAGAAATTGAAGAAAGGCCCTCGAACAATACAAAAAAGACCCTAGGACAAAAATTAAAAAATCAATCAAGTACTACGTCTTTTCCACCAATTGACGCCGGCGACCTCAAGGCAAAGCCAAGGTCTTGGAGAAAGATGCTTGTGTTCTCACTTCCGATGAAGAACTGCTGCCACTGGCCACCTCGATGCCTTTGGGGATGAACCACTTGGTGGCAAAGGGGTGGAAAACTCTGGTGCATGATTGAGGGCCTCCAAAGGAGGTTAAACCATCAGGCCGCCATTCGACCAGAAGGGGCAGAAACCCCGCAGATGTGCCTCCGCCACTTTGGCACGTCCACAAGAACCACTGCGGATGAACACCAACAGAGCACGTAGCTCCGGTGAGGTGAAGAGCACGCCCCACCGCTTCCCCTAGAGCTTCTAGAACGAGCCGAAGAGAGCTTGTCTCTGCAACCATTGCATTGCCACCAAGACGACGCGAACTACACATGAGGGCCATCTTCCTCCACACTAGAGCTCCACCGAACTCGCCCCCTCCTCAGGAGGGCCACACCTTGCTCTCGACACCGAGGTCGCCGCACAGCAACTCCCCCCTCACCACTAAGGTCGGCTAGGAGTATCACCGCCGCGTCACTCGCTACTTTGCCTCGGCCACCCCCCTCGCCTCCATGGCCGGCCGGGATGGACGCGAGAGCACAGCACATGTGCGCCTCAAGACATACAACCACCACATCTTTATTCTAAAAAGCAGTGGCCCTTCTCACCACTGCAAGCTCCGGCCATTGGAGTATGAGAAGCAGCAGGAAGAACCCAAGAACCCGGTGGAGCAGGAAAGGGGAGGGGGAATGTTGGTTGGGGAAAGTGCGTTTCGTCTATGTCCCGAGCGTTTAGTAGGCCGCTTGTGGTCGGGGCACGCCCGTTGGCAACAAAATCAGGTTCAGGTCATTTTCCACTTGACCGGCTAAATACTGCATGCATGCAGATTTGGTTTGTTTTTGGCCAACTTAGGCACTTTTTGGGTTGTCCATATCCACTATTTCGGCTTGTTGCCACGACATGATGCACGTCCTTTGGTGGGCTATATTAGGCTTCAGAGAAGCGAAACACTCTGTTTAGTTGTATTGTTTCCCAGATCTAATCTATTTCCTCGGTTTAGAAATATAAGATATTTTAACTTTGTGAATCGAATGTATCTAGAGGTATTTTAGTGTATAGGTTTAGATACATTTATTTCACAAGCTAAAAAATCTTATATTTCTAACCGGAGGGAATATGTGTTAAATACTTATCTAGAGAGGAGTAAGACGATGAACACTCCCTCAAAAGAAAAAGAACACGACACTGTGGCAAATCGCGCATCAATTATCGCTGGATGGCTTGAAAGAATGTGATTATCATTGTAACTACCTCTGTGAATTACGCTCTGAGTTACATGCCTGGATGAGCGAAAGTGGTTAAAATAGTACGGTGGGGCCCGGGGCCACTCACGGTAGACCTTTCGGCCGTCCTAACCTTTCAGAACATCGGGACAAGAACGAGCGGCGTAATCGGCAGGCGAAGTGATCAACTACATACACAAGTGAGTATGTATGCAAGCCACATACAACAGTCCTCAGAGCCATTCCATCTAAAAGAAATAGAAATATTGCAACGCCATATGGCAAGATCCAAATATCCTAGATAGATATAATAGTTTCAGATA
This sequence comes from Avena eriantha, assembly GCA_910589775.1. Classification (NCBI taxonomy): domain Eukaryota; kingdom Viridiplantae; phylum Streptophyta; class Magnoliopsida; order Poales; family Poaceae; genus Avena; species Avena eriantha. The sequence continues at coordinate 506,746,968 of OU342741.1, forward strand.
GCTCCTCATACATCAAACATCAGAGTATCAGGCGGAAGCGGAAAACAAGATCCGAGTACGGATAAGAAGCAAATCGGCATAAGATGCCATATAAATAAACACATCCCGCCCACAGATCTCACGGATCCCTGTTTCCGGAATCTCTACACCGAGTGATCATTCCCAACATCATCCGTCTCCTCCACCCAGTATCCATCTTGCGAGTACACCTGTTCATCTGAATCAAACAATTTATCGTGTGAGACCTTAGGGGTACTCAGCAAGTCTTTATGCCTCTAAAGAGAACATAACCTGGGGTGACGCAATTGCGGCAAAAGATAATAACTAACAAGTCTATGGATACTCGCTAACCATCCGCCTAACCAATGATAGACGGATGTCTGTGAATTAGGAACAACAGTTATAACAGTATAATTAACAGATCCATCCTCCTCCTCGCTTACCAACGAGGAAGCGGGCGAACAACCCCCATCTGTTGGCAGTTTTATTAACCATTCCATGAGTATTGCACTATTTACTAGTCAAGTACTTAGTCAGATTAAAAGCGGTACTTTAGTTATACTTGTCTATGATCGAGAAACTATGCTCCAAGTCGTCCATAACCACGGACTCGGCTTTCAGAAAGATTTACCCTGCAGGGGTGCACAAATAGCAACACACACTCGATCAACCTCGGAAAAACCAAATCAAAACCCAACGAGGCATTCACGACAAAGCGATCACAGGATTCAGTAATATTTCAGGGGGCCACCCCATTAAGCTACCCGCAACGAAGCTAGCTGACTCCGAGACGGACTCAAGGTTTGTGTGGACAACGGTAAACGACTGTGAACCCGAAAATGTGACTGGGCTTGTCGATACCACGAAAACGTGTCACGATCCAAAACAGTACAGGTGCTCCACGCACAATCGTAAATAAATAGTAACATGGCATAAGTACAAGATAGTAATAAAACCCCAAACTAATTTGTGGCCCCAAGAAATAAGAATGAATCAAGCTCTGGCTCAGGGGGGGTCCATAAGGCCTCCCGGATGTGGATAGTGCAAATAGTCAAGGAACAGGAATCAAGTACTCGGGGTCCTACGGAACACAAGTGAGCATGAAGAACCAAATAGCAGATATTGCTCACCGATGCCTCTTTCATTAGTTATCCCATTACTACTCAGGTTAAGTTGTTTAGGTACCTCGTTATCTATCAGACACTCACATACCCTACACATGCTGTTCTACGACTCGCACGGCTCAAACAACTCCTGTTGTATTGCCTCATGGGATGGAGGAACAAGCTTCGGTGGGGTTTAAAAGTAAAGGCTATGCAATACTTGGGATTCAATTTAATGCAATCGCGACTCAATGATGCAAGAATAAGATAGAGGCAATAGGTACTATATATATGCAAGCATGTGGTAGTGCTTGCCTAGCAGCTCAGTTGAAGCGAGAGATGGATCTGGGTAGAACTCCTGTGATTCCTGATAATTCTCCTGCGGGGTGTCTATTCGAAGAAGAACCAAACAAACAAGGGCCAACATAAATAAAGTGCACAAACATATGAATTAAAATGCGACAAGCAAACAAGCATGCCATGATGAATGATGCACAATTTACATGGCATTAAAGTAGCATGGCAAGGATGAGGTGTGGGTACAAGAATAATTCCTTTTATTATTTATTTGGTTGAGTTTTATTGCCATAAACAGTTCTGATTTTTAATAATGACATGATGCATGCTTCAATTCAGAACAAGGAATGCATAGATAGAACGGGCTCATCGCGCTGATCGATTTAGACATATTATTTGTCAAATTTGGAGTTATAGAATTAAAGTTATTAATTTATTAAGAAAAGGGCATTTTATTGTAATTTTAATCATCTCGAAATTTAAAGTGTTCAAATAATATTTTGAATGGCATATTTGAAATCCTCACATTTTTCTGATTCCAAAACACATATCATTTGTTTTATTTGGATTTGTAATTTAAAAGTTATTTAAAAACAGATTTCAATTTGTATTTAAACATTTATGAAATGTTTTTTAGTTAAACAAGAAAACTTTTTATACCCAGACGAATCCAACCCAAGTCACTTATGGGTGAGACCCGTACTGACTGGGCGAAACGGCGCACAAAACTTTTCTCACCGCGGGCTTACCTAGCCCACGAGGCAGACAGGTGGGACCTCTGGTCAAATGGCCCCACGTGCCAGTGGCTAAGCCCGCAGGGGCCACGCGGCAGAGACAGGGACCGCGGGTTGCGGCCCAGACTTTGCGGGGGCCCTTTTGTAAAATGACCACGGTGGCTGACAGGTGGGGTCGGTTGGAGCGCGGGTATAGAAAACCAAAAGGCTTGGGGGGGGGGGATTTGCAAAACACGCACGGCTACTGTTTTTCTTCTCCTCGTTCTGACAAAACTGACGACCGGAATAAACGCGGCGCGGTGGGGCTCGAACCCGCGACGCGATGCGTGCGCGCAGGCGTCGGTGACCACTGCGGTGGCTGGCGGGCTGTTGCAGGGTTCGGCTTTGCGGCGAGATAAAGGTCCCGCAACGCACAGTGAGAAGACGACGACGAACCCGCCGTGCACAGAGGGCGTTCGTCGCCGTGATCTACTCGTCTAGGAAGAGGAAAACGACGGGAGGGTGTCAGAGAGGTGCAGCAGCTCACCGGGAGTGCGACGGTGGCGGTGGAACGGGTCGAGGTGCAGGGGATCAGCGACGGAGCTGGCGGCCGACGAAGTTAGGGTTTCGGTGGGCGTGTCGGCGTGCAGCTCGGCCTGGGGCGTCTCCTCCTCGCTGGCGTGTACTGGGCGACGCAGAAGGACCTCCTCGGCTTCCTCGACAACCTCCACGTCACGCCCGCCTGCTGGTGCGGGGGGATCGGTGGTGGATACTGACGGTGGACGCCGGCGAACAGAGAGGGAGGGTGGCGTCAGTGGAGAAGAAGAGGGGAAGGGCAAGGCCCTAGGGATGGATCTGGGCTGCTACCAGACGAGGGAGAGGGAGTAGATAGGGACGGGGAGAGAGGGTGCCGTGTGGGAGCGGGGTAGAGAAAAAGGTGGCTTCGGCCACCTTTCCTTCCTCCTTCACGTGCTCGGCGTGGGCGGCCAGGGCAAGGCACGGGTAGGGGCTGCCAGGTGGGGACGACGAGGTGGAGGGGCTGGCTCGGTTGAGGGGCCTAGCGGGCAGAGGGAGAGCAAGAGGAGCCTAGAGGGGGAGTCTCGGGTGTATAGCAAGTGAGGCTCGGCTAGGTTAGGTTAGAGGGGTGGGGTAGCTCGCATGGGTAGAGAAGGACTAGGTGGGGTAGCTTGGCAGGGAGAGAGAGATGTACCTCGGCATGGTGAGAGGAGGAAGGTGAGGTGAGGGTTAGGGTAAGGGGTTAGGGTTTGGACTAGAACTAGGGTTAGAGAGAGGAGGTTAGAGAGGGGTTAGGGTTTACTAGAGTATGATCCACAAGATCCCACAAGTATGTGGTGATGGCATGGAGAGTGAGAAGAGAGAGAAAGTGGTGAGAGGGTTTTTGTGATGAGCCAACCAAAATAAGGCATGGGATGGAGGAGATGGTGGGTTTATGAGAAAATGATCTCACATGATCATGCCTAGATGGGTGATGGATAAAGAGAGAGGGGTAAGGTTTGATGATAAGCAAAAGAATATAACTAACATGAGTTAATTCTCAAGGAACCAAGCTCCACTCACAATCCAAGTAAAACCCAAACAAAATAGAATGGTGGTGATTTGCATGGCCCATGCATGGGCATTAAATGTCATGTTTTATTCCTGTGAAAACAATAATAATGTAACATGGCATTATACACATGCATCCTAAAATATGGAGTAAAGTCAAGCTAAAGAAAATAGAATTGGATCCATCCCAACCCACATGAGCTAGATTAAATGGCAAAAAAAAAACTCATGGGTAATTAGGATGGTGAAATTATAAGGTAGTGACAAAAAAAGGTGATGGAGTTGAATAAGAGATATGCCCCCAACTCAACTTGGGCATCAAACATTTATCAACAACCAAATACAATATATCAAGAGCCAAATACAATTGCTAATGCATATGAGAGAAGAACCAAAAGGCAAGGGTTTTTATATGATGCTTAAATGCAAGGTGGCATGATGACATGAGCATGATATAATGATGATACAGCTAATTTTATGTAGGAAGTAGCATATATATAAACTAGGCTATTAGCATTGCAATTGTTAGACAATTGGAATGCTACAATCAACGGCCATGACGCCGACGCCGTGTGCGCCTTGGCTCGAGCTCCCCACAATTTTACGCCCCGCCAGGGTTGACCAATGTCGAGCTGCAGAACAATTACCTCACCGTCGAGCTAGCTGCATAACAATTACCTCATCATCTCATGGCATGAGAGCGATACATTCGATTTGCTCAAATTCAGTTCCGATAGACTAATTAAGATGTACACGCCCCGCGTGATGCAGCTAGCTCGCAGTCCGTCCGTCCCCGCGCGATGTAGCTATCTCCGCTTCGGCCGGCCGTCCCCGCGTCTTGCACTCTGGCCGGAAGCACTGCCCGGAGCCCGATAGCTTGGCCACCTCGTCTGAGAGCTTGATCGGCTTCGCCAGTATCGCTTTCATGTCCTCCCACATCCCTCTTACTCTACTCTGCACTCAGAAAAGCCAAGGTTTTGGTTACCCGGTGGTAAATTCGGTTACCGCCCGGTAATCGGATTTCCCGACCCCCGGGAGAAAAAATAATACCAGACAAAAATTCCCAATTTTTTTGAAAATTTTGAATTTAAACAACAGTGAATGGTTAAATTACTGTTCACCACTCTATAGGTATAGAAGGATTGTTTGGCACAGTGGTTACCATCCTCGTCCTGTTGATCATGTTCACAGAGGTCATTGGTTCGAATCCCACCATAATTTGACGCAGTACCACTGGGGCAATACTAGTTTGATGTTTAAAAACAGTTCATAGTCTCTTTATCCCTTTCTAGAAATATTTGAATTCAAATTTTAATTTTTGAATTTGTCCCGTAAACTTAGGATTTTTTTCTATCGGAAACCAAAATCTTGCAGAAAACTCGAGCTCAGGACGGCGCCGCTCCGGCTCGCCTCCGCGGCCTCCTCGCCAACGTGTCCCTATGCGCGCACGTCCCTGCCCCGCTCCTCCGCGCCCTGTTGCGCCAGCGCTTCCGCCCGACCGGCTTTGGCTGCCCCGCTCGCCGGCTCCCTAGCCTAGCCGCACGCGCTGACCGCTCCCGTGCCCGTCCACGGCTCCCGTGCCCGGCTGCGCGCCTCCGCCGTCACCCTCGTGCACCTCGCCTGCTCCTGCTGCGGCACGACCTCTCCCATGAGGTGGGCTATATTAGCTCTATATAAGCACACGAGAAAGTCCGTGAGGTGAGCTATATTAGCTCTATAGGCACATGAGAAAATGGAGAGTGAAGTGGAACCTGATTGGTAAGTTTTGACAGAAAGAGGGCGTCAGATGGTGTGCGGAAGTAGATGCTCATGGTAAGATGGCATGACATGATTTCTATATTTTAGCAGGTTCGTAACCTACATATTGATGGGCACTAACACACTCTTTTCTAAATCGTAGGCCTACCCGAACCCTCTTGAGTTGGTGCACACGTAACCAACTATGCTCAGATGAAGACGATCTTCACGCCAAAGTATGTGGATCATAGACTATAGACTACCTTATAAATAACAAAGAAGGTGCCGCCTATAGCCTAACATGGGACCTGGGTACGCAACCATTTTGATTAGGCTTCTGCTTTGCTGTTGCCGATGGTTCTCATGATATGTTGATGCAGTCATTTATATTTTGTGAGGTGGTCTCTAAAGGGGTTTCACAACAAAAAATAATTTTTTACTACGTTGGAACACCCGAATAGCCAGGATCTATCTAAAAAGTAATGCAGTAACGGAGAAAAACAGCGGTAACGTACCCTTAAACACCGAGAGAGCGTTACGTTGCGGGAGCGTGCATGATATAGTCGTACCCATCCGACCTCCAGGTCGAGCAGCTCCTCGCATGTCACCTCTTATCCAGATCCTTGCATGATGGCCAGGTCGCTACAGTAGCGTCCCCGAGTTATCGTTGTAGGGGTTCGCGCCTGAAAACAATATTTTTTTCCTACACCAAGAACCCTAATGCCAGGACCTATCTATTAGTAATGCAGTAACAGGAGGGGCTTTTGGCGAACTTACCCTTGAAGACCGAAAATCGTTGTCAACGCTCAAGTGAGCGTGGTTGATGTAGTCGTACCGACGTCGACCTCGGAGTCGTGTCGAAGTCCTGCGGCTCCAAAGACTTCTAGTGCCCCAAGTGTTCCACCTTCGAGGGAGTTACACATGTCCGGTGCCTCACGATGACTCCTGCTCCTCCGATCCAGCAGAAGTTGTGGAAATAGACCTTCTAGATCCGCGATGAAGAAGTCTCCTAGTCGTGCAGTCTAGACTTGGGACCGTGGTCATAGGAGAGAGAGAGAATCATCTGGAGGTCTCCCAAAAAAAGGAACCTTTATTGATTATTGGTGTATTTATTTTCTCAAGATACCTCTCAATATATAGGGAAAAAGGCACCCCATAGCTAATTACCTTAGCCATGTGGGACTAAACAAGGGAGAGGAGAGGGGGAGGGATGGCCGACTGGCCAAGGCCCCCACGGGTCCAGCCGACGGGTGCATGGGGCCATACGGCCATTCCCCCTTTCTCCCTTTTGGTCTTTTCCCTCATGGGCCTTTTTCCCTAGGGATTTTGGCCTAATAGTGAATTTGACCATTTTAATTCATTTTCTTTTATTGAATAAATATAAATAAATGATTAAAAATATTTAATATTTACTTACATATTATTCAATCCCCGTGGCTATGGAACTCCTTCCACCCCACTCCGGACATCCTCTAGACTTTCCAAAATCCTTCTGGTTTTCTCTCTTTATATTCTTTAGTGATTCCGTCAATATCAAAACGATCTCTGAGCATTATCAAGCCCTTAAGCATGATACCCCAAGGTTCGGGAACACTCCAGACATGGTTGAGAACCCTCGCGGACCAATGATCATCAGCAGGACCTAGATGCCCATGATGACCCCTATGCATTCCATGAATCCGTGTCATTGAACCATGAACATCATGTCATGTTCCTTTTGTCTCTGCGATACTTGCATTGTCCAAGATCTGATCAATGACATCACCATGCCGTGTTTAATCTCTTAACTCGTTTTGACAAGTGATATCCCTGTGACCTAGTCACACGCTGCGCGGCTATTGGATATTACTTCTCCGAGTGGGCCTTTGAGTATCTTTTCGTCACGTGGATGGACAAATCCCGCTCTTGACGCATAATGCCTCTACATGCCCCTCTGAATACCTGAACACACCTTTATGATTACCGTTTCACCGAGTGGTGTTTGATGCTATCAAAGTATTCTTGGGTGACAGTGATTGATATGGTCTCACGGTCTAAGAAACAAGACACTATGTTTCCTAAGCATCGTAACTTGAACTTTGTGACATGATCATGTCACGATGTTTAGATTGGGTATTGCTCATCATCTCATTCTCCCAATGAGGTGACTCCATTGTCAACTGGCATAAATGCCACATGATCAGGAAACCTTGATCATCTATTGACCAATGAACTAGTGACTAGAGATTCACTAGGAACTCATGGTTGTTTATATATCACACGTGTATTGGCATTTCCTTTCAATACAGTTATAGCATGATATAAAACTTAACCATAAACTTTGTAAAATATGATAATAATCCATATTATTATTTGTCTCTAGGGCATATTTCCAACAGTCTTCCACTTACACTAGAGTACAAATAAACTAGCTTCATTTGTTTACTAATTATTGGCACCATATAACCTGGCACTTCTGATCATGCTTTCTCATGGCAGAGGTTGAGTCTAGGGTTTGGACTTTACATCCCCTCATATCCGTTGCAACTTAGTAATGTCACCTTAATTGACATTATTTCTTTATCATCTTATGATAACATCTTGTGTATGTATAGTAGTTACGACAATAGAGTGAGGTCGGTTTCCAGGAGCCAGTAGTGATGCTAGATCAGTTGATGCAAACTTTATCACGGGCACTAGGCCCTAGGACACACACTTTGTGAAAAGATAAACTTGTCTCGCCACAACATTATACATCACTTTGGGTAGTATCCTTATACTTTTATTTTAAATGCAGTTATCAAAACACTAGTGCACCATGTGCATTTTTCGATGTTTACCACCATGCTTCCTCTTTGACTTAAATCCTTATTTTCAATGCAGAGATTTCCAATCTTTTATGGTTAACATATGCCCTTATATCATAATACTTTATGCTTTAAGGTATGTCATCCTTCATGGATCTGTAAAACATGTCTACAGTTCTCATTAGACATTGTGGACAAACTTAGCTCAATGTTCAGTGATTCATACTTAATCACTTCTGAACATTTCTTCTTGGATCATATATTATGTTGAGTTCTCACCATGGTTTCTAAGACATAACCTATGTCAAAACATAGTGAATGACGATCATTCTTTTCTTTCTTTTAACCATCGATGTGACACTCAAATGCAATTCATAATTCGAATGATTGAGGATCATTCCTTCATCAATTCCTATTCCGAAATTATTTCAGAATCACTTTTAGGAATACATTCCAACAAAATATTGTATTATACTTTCCTTCAACTTTGAACCCTTATAAATCATTATTTATTAGTACTTGCGCTTTTATTATTAATGTGTCGTATACACATAAGAATTAAGCTTCCACTCAAAATATGTTCCCTACATATTCGAGTCCAAAACTTACATTGCTCCCACTCAAAAATATGTCATTAAAATATTATTGGGATTTCCATTTTCATGCCCCTGGTTCGTTAATTGTACTCAGTTTTCCCCAGCCGCTTAACTTTTCCTCACTTTTGCCCCTCCCCTTCTCGAAAACTCATCAAAGAGCTCGAACGGCAGCTGCCGCCAGGTTGACCGTTGGCTGACGTGTGGGGTCGTTCGGTCTGGGACCACGTGGAGCCGTTTATTCAGGAACACGTTATGCTGACGTGTGGGGTCATTCCATGTGGGACTGCGTGGGGCCGGTTTATTGAGAACATGTTATGGGGGATGTGGTGTGGGACCATGTGAGACGCGTTTGGTGGTTACGTGCGCCCTGTCGCCTAAATTGGAAGTTTTCTTTTTTGTTATTTCTATGATTGGCTTTTTAAGAGCGTCTTTTCCCCTCTCCCTCTCGCTAACAGTTATGTTTTTTTGCCCCAAAAGGTAGCGAATCTAGAGCAGATTCTCTCTTCATTCATTGTTTCTTTTTGCTCTCGTTTTTTCTCCAATCTGGTAGCAAATCTAGAGCAGCAAATCTAACCAGCACCATAAATATATTCAGTAAGCAGAGTAGATGTAGATAAAGCAACTAATATAGGATATAACAGATGTAGATAAAGCATCTACTATAGGATATATAGTACGGTACTTAACGAGGTTCTACAATTAGGCTGCTCAGCAGCAGCAACGGAAAAGTTCAACATAGACAATACAAAAGAAGCTGCTTTACAACAGCAGTACAAGATTAGTGGCCCCTCATGGCCTCCACCTCCTCCCTCTGGCGCCTCCTCCATTTCTTGCTGCCTAGTCCCTTGACCTTGGGAACCTTAGGCTTGATCGGGGGCATGCGACCCTCTTTGATGGACACTTTATGGAGGTTGCGGAGGTGAATACCAAGTGCCTGGTGCTTGGCTCTGAAGCCGTGGACATTCACGGACTCGCCATAGGTCCGCACGTCCTTGGCATGCTTCACGAGGGAGTTGAAGTCGGTGGCGCGGAGCCTCCTAGTGGTGCAGAAGGGGCACCTGTAGACATCACCGATGAAGAAGTTGTCGTACTGGCCGGACTTCAGCCTCCTCGACACCTGACGATTCTTGGTGTCCTTGGAATCGTCATCACTACAGATGTCGCTGCTATCCTCCTATAGGAAAAACAGTACAGTGCAATAAGGACATGATTGAGATACCTTGATTATCGGGATTGATTATTTGCATAAATTAACCGATTGAGATCCCTTGATTATTCTCTAAATCTCAAACCAAATCGAATACTGATCCAAACTACAGATCGGCGCTAGTACTAACTAGGGAATCCCTTAAATGCAACTCGAAGGACAAATAAAATAGGATTGAAATACGAATGGGGGATTCATCAAAATACGAGATCTAACACAAGAGGATTAACTACTGTAAAATACAAACTATCGAATCCTAATAACATACGATCTAGCATCCAACAATGGGAATGGGGAAGAACAAGGGAAGGGAAAAACCCTAGTTACCTCCGACCATGGGTCGGTGATGCTGGTGTCGCAGGGGTTCTCTGGCCTGATGTAATCATCCTCCTCGTAGGGGTCCTAGCCGAGCGGGATCTGCCTGAGACCGGCGAGGGCCTCCTTGTCGGAGGTTACCTTCGATGTCTCGACGAGACCCTATACGGGGACGAGGCCTCCTCGCTGGTGGCCTTGGAGGCGACGATGGCCACCACGCTGTTCTTCTCCATCGCTGATGTGGTTGGGGTTTTCTTGGGGGTTTGCAGAAGCTGATGGGATAGTGGAGACGGTTGCGTGAGTGAGCGAGTGATGAGTGAGAGTAAGGAGGCCTATATAAAGGAGAAGGGAAGGGATGTTTCATTGCACCACCGTGCACCGCGTAACCGCGTATGCTACTGCACCGTGCACGACCACACGTGTCCGCTATCGCCCCGTGCACCACTACACACATATCGTGAGTCACGTTTTTTCCTCATGTCTAACCCTAGCAACTTAGTTGTGCTCAGTTATACCCTCGAGTGTAACACGGGCAGTTTGGTTGTACTCAGCTTTGCCCTCTAGTACTAACACTGTCGTGGGCAATATACTCAGTTTTGCCCTCTGGTGGCTGGTCAATAGAGAGTCAACGAATGGGTTTTAGCTAGCTAATTGAGTCATTTTATGCACAACAAATTCAAAAAGAGCAAAACATAGTGGCATCTACCGAGGGAGTCTTATTATGTGACCTGACACCATAAGAAATGTAAGAAATCAAGTTTTAACCTAAATCACCACTTCTCAGATCACCTACTATCTATGAAGGTTCATGACTTTCTACTCAAGCCTCTTCCCAAAACATCCCTCCCCAAAACATAGTTTGTCTGAATGAGGCAATAATTTTCAAACTGGTGTATATTTGAATTGCAAATAGTTTGATGTATGCCAAGATGTATTTTATTGTATAAATGAAGCATTTTCCATTTTTAAATTGCTTTCTATTTTCTATTTGAATCCCTTTGTCAGTTTTCCCTTGGTTTTTAAGTTGTACTCAGTTTGGCCCTTGGTTTTTAAGTTCTACTCAGTTTTCCCCTCTCTCTTAGTCACAAACACTCACACCTGTGCTTATCTTGGCTATTACGCTCTGATTGATTGAGACAGTTGTCACGCGGATCATGCCCACCAACGGTTGATCCTTTGTGATCTAGTGGACATGATAACCCTAATATATGTCGGGGGGCACCCCTCTATCCATGCAAAATAACAAGTTTGCCACCGGTATTTTAACTCCATAAAGAAATAATTTTGAATATAATTTGAAGGGAAAGTGTTCAAAGTTGTATAATTTTCGTATATGCAAGTTTGTGCATTACATTCCACTCTATGAAAATGATAATCTCTCAAGATTTTCTTAGCACAACATTATCACGTATTAAGTGCGATTTCAAAGAGTTCGAATGTGTATAATTTTCGTATATGCAAGTTTATGCATTACATTACACTCTATGAAAATGGGGGAGAACATGATAATCTCTCAAAACTTTGTTAGCACATCATTATCACGTATGAAGTGCGATTTCACAATGTTCAAAGGTTTATAATTTTCGTATACGCAAGTTTATGCATTATATTTCACTCCATGGAAATGATAAATGATCAGGATTTTATTAGCACAACATTATCATGTCCTAAGTGTGACTTCAAAGAGTTCAAAGGTGTATAATTTTCGTATATGCAAGTTTATGCATTACATTTCACTATATTAAAATGATAATCTCTCGAGATTTTGTTAGCACATCATTATCACGTATTAAGTGTGATTTCACAGTGATCAAAGGTGTATAATTTTCGTATATCCAAGTTTATGCATAATATTTCACTCCATGAAAATGACAAACTCTCAAGATTTTCTTAGCACAACATTATCATGTCCTAAGTGCGATTTCACAGTGTTCAAAGGTGTATAATTTTTGTATATGCACGAGGCATAAAGATTTTAGATTAGGGATCAGTTTTCACGCTCTAAAAATGGTAAACTCTCAAGATTTTCCTAGGACAACATTATCATGTCCAAATTGTAATTTGAAAGTGTTCAAGGGTTGTGTCAATTATAAACACTCTTTTACATTAAGAGGTGTAGATTTTTTTTAATTTGGAAGTGTTCAAGAGTTGTGTCATTCTCTTATTTGTTATACATCCATCTCCCTAGATCTCAAAGTTTGACTTTCATCTCATAGATTCACTTTATTGCAGCCGAGACATTAATTTGATAAACCAATTAAATCATCATAACGGCTCGCCGCCCGTATTCTCCACAGCAAGCACGCGCCCAATTGAGCTCCCGAGTTGCGCCAATTAATTATCCACAACAAGTGCACGGTTGCCATTGTCATCCTTCATACATGTCAACGGGTGATACATTGCAAATGTATCTATAATTTTTGATGTTCCATGCTTGGTTTTATCCACTTTCTTGTGTTTTGTCTACACTTTGGAGTACTTTTCATATGATTTCTTGGACTAACCTATTAACAAGAGCCACAGTGCCAGCTGCCTGTTTTCTGCTGTTTTTGGTTCCAAGAAAGTCAGAAAATGAATATTCTTGAAATTGGACGGGACAAAAGCCAAAGTGCCTATTTTTCCAGAAGTCATCAGATGGCAGAATATGAGACGGAGAAGGGCCGGGGGCTGGCCACACCACCTGGCCACGCAGCCAGGCCTGGCCCGCGCCAGGGGGTCATCTGGCCGACCCCAGCACCCCCTCGACCTCTCCTTCCGCCTATATATTTCCGTCGGGACGAAAACCCTAAGTACCCGATCAAAAATCCACGAAAGAGTCTGTAGCCGCCGTAATCTCCATCCCTAGATCTGGAGGGATCTGAAGCTCTTCCCGGCACCCTGCTGGAGAGGGGAATTCACCCTAGAGGCCTTCTTCATCACCATGCAAGCCTCCGATGTGATGCGTGAGTAGTTCATCCTTGGACTACAGATCCATGTAGTAGCTAGATGGCTGGTTCTCCTCCTTTGTGCTTTGAGGTCTAGATCTTGTGAGCTCCGTTCATGATCAAGATCACCTATTTGTAATTCTGCATGTTGTGTTTGCGGGTATCCGATGGATATTGAGATGCTATTTCAGATTGATTATTGATTCTATCATGTCTTTGTTATTTGTGATCTTGCATGCTTTCCGTTGTTAGTAACTATCTTGGCAAAGTAGATGCTAGCAACTCCAAGAGTTAGTATTTATGCTCGATAGTGGGTTCATGCCTCTGGTAATCTGGGGAAGTGACAGAAATCTCTAAGGTACTAGATGTGTTGTTGCTACTAGAGAGAAAACAACAATCCTTTGTTCATAGAACAATAATATTGTTTACATTACACGCAATTCGTAAAGCAATAATCTGTTGGTTGCAACTTAATACTCAAGGGGGTTCGGATGATAACCTAAAGGTGGATTATTAGTCATAGATGCAGTTGGATGGCGGTCTATGTATAATGTTGTAATGCCCAATCAAGTTCCAAAGGTGTCAAGATTATTAGTATATGCATGATTGCTTTCTCAATGTTTGTCAATTGCCCCGCTGTAATTTGTTCACCCAGCATGTTATCTATCTTAAGGAGAGCCACCTCTAGCGAACTATGGATCCTGGTCCTTTTCTTTACATACAATCTACAAACTGTTCACTGCTTTGTGTTTACTTTCTGCAAACTATTACTTCCTTCCATTTGATACGTTTAATCCTTTGTTTTCAGAAAAACCGATGAGATTGACAACCTCATCGCAAGTTGGGGACAGAGTTCTATGGTTGTGTTGTGCAGGTCTCCACGTTGCTACTAGCACCGGTAGTGCACCCTACCAAGGCTCAGCTAGCAACACCTTTGGGGTGTTTCCTTGCTCCAACTGGTTCGATTAAACCTTGGTTTCATAACTGAGAGAACTTGCTGCTGTGCTCATCATACCTTCCTCTTGGGGTTCCCAACGAGCTCTACATCAACACTGAGCCATCAAGCATTTTTCTGGCGCCGTTGCCAGGGAGTCAAGGGCATCTTCACAAGGGGAGTCCCTCATAACCAATCTCTTTACTTTGTTATTTTTGTTTTGCTTAGTTTCTTTTTGCTTTGTTTGCTTGTTTCTTTTTCAAAAACCAAAAAAAATAGTTTTACTAGTTTGCTTTCTTATTTGAAAACACAAAAAAATAGTTCCTATCTTAAGTTGCCATTATGTCTAGCCTTGCTCCAGTCACTATGTCACCCGAGGAAATTATTTTCACTTTTAAACAAGGAATTGAGGAAAGTTTTAAGGAAGCTTGGTCTAGAATCTCTGATCTACATGAAAAAATTGAGCCTAAAATGACTCAAAGCTTGTTCCTTAGTAGTTTTTACCTTGGAATTGCTCTTTTCTATAGATATGCTTTAGATGCTGTTGTGGGAGGAGATTTCCTCCAATGTAATGAGGATGATGCTATAAATGCTATAAAGAAATTGATCCTCACTTACAACTTGCCTAGCCAAACTGATATTTCTTTCGCAAGAATATTTGCTAGATTGAACACTCTTGAGACTAGCACTGCTAGCTTAAAAGATTGCTATAATACGCTTAGGGAGCATCATAATTATGTTCCAATAAATTCTGATCATCAAAGTGGCTCCCTACAGTAAAGATTGAGATAAACACTGAAACTTTTCAAGCTCGCTGTGATATCATGCCTGAATTTTGTCTTATGTCCAAAGATATTTACGAATCTTTGAATGTTTGGGGTCTTACTGAAGGAGGAAAAGAAATATCTCTTGCTAATAATGCTACCATATTACCTATTGGAATAGCTGAAGGACTGTTTACAAAGAATCTTGGGAAAATGATTTCTACTGATTATCTTGTCATTGAATGTGAAGGGAAAGGACAAATTACACTTGGAAGGTCCCTATTAGAACTCCTTGGAGCAATAATAGATGTGGGAAAGGGGACCATGCACCTTTCTTCTCCACCAAAAAATCATATTTTCCCCAAGGTTAAGAGTAAAAGTAAGAAAGGTAAGGGCAAGAAATTTGGTCTTAATGCTTCTTCATTTGAGAACACTTGATTCTTTTTTTTGCTTCTTATGCCTAACTTAAAGGCGTTAAAGAAAAGTACTTATTGGGAGATAAACCAAAAGTTTTAGATGAGTCTTGAAAGTTATTACTTTAGTAATAATCGCTCCTTATCCTTTTTATTTGCTTTTTGTGCCAAGAGTAACCTTTAATGAGAGAGAAGTAATGATTGGGAAAGTTGCTGTCCCGAAATAGATTTCTATGCGTCACCATAAAACTTCGTGTAAAATCTCTGAACGTCTTTTTGAGGCATGCATTTTTGTGCTTCTGCCCCAGGTTGTTATATAACTTTCGTTAGTTCAACACTTTTTGATTTGAGCAACAGAAGGTCTTCGAAAAAATTCGTCTTTACCTGCTGGTCTATTTTAACAGATTTCTGCCATTT
Source organism: Avena eriantha (assembly GCA_910589775.1). Taxonomy (NCBI): domain Eukaryota; kingdom Viridiplantae; phylum Streptophyta; class Magnoliopsida; order Poales; family Poaceae; genus Avena; species Avena eriantha. Next base: position 506,762,740 of record OU342741.1, read on the forward strand.
TCTGTATTTGCTTCTTGTTGGTTCCTTTTTGAGTTCTTTTGGGGAATTGAGATTTTTGAGGGAAGTGCTACAGTAGCTAGTGTTCTAATTGAAGTTTATTTGGTGTTAGTATTGAATCTTAAGACTTATTTATCTTGAGTGCACTAATGTTGCTAATAAGGATTGTGTGAAGTTTTGTTTGAAGGAAAAATTTTAGGTGTATGGAAGGAATGAGTAATGATATGAAGGATGGACTAAAGCTCAATCTTGGGGATGCCACACGTGTCACCCCAAGAAATATCCAAGAAGTACAAGCATCAAAGCTTGGGGATGCCCAAGGCATCCCCTTCTTTATCAATAAAAATCCCAGGTTTCTTCCAAACGCTTCATTTTTATTGTTTCATGCACAGTTGTGTTGTTCTTGGAGCGTCTTCTTTTTCGTTTTCATTTCGGTTTTTCCTTTGCTTGGTTTTCTTAGTTTGATGAATAAATTGGTTGGACCCCCTCTTTCATACCTTGGTTTGCAAATAGTTTGGTTTAGTTTGGAAAAGAGTAGGAAAGTTCATGCTTATGAGGTAAAAAGAGCTTGTTTTTGACTGTGGCCTATGCTTTGTCATGCCATGCTTGATTTTGTTTTGGCTTTATGCTTAGTATTATTTGCTGTAGCATGACTTGTTATAAACAATTGAGATTGCTTAATGTGCCTTGGATGAATCATGCGTTGTTTTAGCATATTAAAGCATAGTATAGTGGTATTCTTCTTTGATGCTTTATTTGGGTTGACTTGGCACATGCTCACACCATGTTATGACTATCTCAAGTCACCATAGACTTTATGATCCTTTAGTTTTCAACTTGTAGTATCACTTTACGCTTTGATCAATGATGTTTTGTCGCTCTGCATGATTATGGCCATTATTGCTCTCTTAGTTTGTCGCTCCCAGTCTTTTGCTAGCCTCCACAACCAAGTATGAGTTCCACTCATGCATCCAACTCCCTAAACCAAGTTATTCCAAAGAGTCCACCATACCTACCTATTAGCTTATGCTATTCCAAGTATATTCATTCTTTTGTTTACCTTCCAAATTAAACTTGTTATGAGAAAACTAGTGATTAAAGCTCTCATGAACTTGATGGCACACTTTACTTTTCTTGCCCTTAATAAACTTGAACCATTGTGTCGTCTATGTTGTATATGCTTGCACTTATTTGTTGGCAATTACCAGAACCATGCTGTCATGGGGAACACTTTCAACATTGCACGGGTACTTTGTACCTAGTTGATATCATGCTCTTTTGTATATGGATGTCGTCGGTGTGAAATGAAAGGGGAGCTTGTAAGTCCATGGAGTTATGTATATGTGTTAGAGAAATGCCTGGGCCACTGGTCTAATCCATGATGACATGGTGGAAACCTGCAGCGTAACCATAATGAGCTGTCTATGAAGCATTCTTCTTATAAAAAAAGTGATGGGTTCGTAGCATGGAAAACAAAAAATATCTACCGCAAGAACGAACAAAACCGAGATCTAATCTAGATAAAAACCAAGATCTAATCTATTAGACATGTGCAACGAGATAGATCTGTACTAACCCTTGTAGATCCGAAAGCGTTACGAGATTCGGATCTCGTGGTTGATGTAGTCGATCACTTGCCGATCTCAAGATCGAGTGGACGATCCTTCCGGCGCCACGTTCCGGCAGCGCTTCCGCAGTCGGTCACACGTGCCGAGTCGAAGCAGACCTTCCTCTCCCTGTTCCAGCGAGCAGCGGAGGTAGTAGATCTTCTCCACGGAATCCCAGCAGCACGACGGCGTGGTGGTGGTGGTGGTGGAGTAGAGAATTCTGCAGGGCTTCGCCTAAGCCTGAGCAGAAGAAAGGAGGAGGAGAGAGGCGGCTAGGGCAAGAGTGGATAGGGGGCCAGGGGGTGGCGCCTCCACCCTTGTATTTAAAGGAGGGAGGCGCCATGGGGAGGTGGAGTCCTTGTAGGACTCCCCTCTCCCTTGGCCGGCGGATCAAGGAGGTGGGGGGAGAGTCCTACTCCCCCATGAATCCTTGTCTTACCCCACAAGGATTCCTTGATTCTTTTTTGGTTTTCAAGTAAACTCCAAGAAATCTTCCAGAACCTTCCGGAACATTCCGAAACCTTCTAGAATCCCCATACAAATACTCCGGAACATTTCCTAACTTAGAAAATGATCCCCAATATATGAATCTTATTCCCCGGACAATTCCGGAGCTCCTCTTCACGTCCCGAATCCAATCCGAGACTCCGAACAATATTCGGTCTCCAACGCACATTCCATATCTACTTAAAACAACTTCGAACCTTAAGTGTGTCATCCAATGTCCATGATCAGGAAACCATGACATCCATTAATCAACAAGCTAGTTTAACAAGAGGCTTACTAGGGACTCTTTTATGTTTACAAAACACACAAGTATTAATGTTTCCGGTTAATACAATTATAGCATGGGATGTAAACATTTATCATAAACATAAAGATATAATAATAACCACTTTATTATTGCCTCTTGGGCATATCTCCAACAGTCTCCCACTTGCACTAGAGTCAATAATCTAGTTAAAAAAAACTTGTGCATTCAACACCTATGGCTTTCTGGTGTTGTATAGACATTATTGCTAGTGGTAAACATAATCTTCGGATCTGACACTTCCAGGTCCGTGTGTATTTGCATGTCCTTGCGTCTCTACGCATTACTCATTCTCCAATGAGATGGCATTGTATAAATTTGGTTCTTTGGTGAGACCTTTAGTTCCTTGGGATTAAATTATGTTGATACAATTGTCATACAATGTATCTTCATAGTATTATCCCGCTATGAACCACGCATAGTTTGATAACAAACTACTTAACACAAATGCCCTACTTTGCTGCTACTATAGCAGTTATATACTTAGCCTTTTGTTGTAGTATCCGTCACAATATCTCAACTTTGGAACTCATCCAAATCCATCATGGAACATCCTTTCCATTATATTGTGCCACCCATAGTCTAAATTGAGATAAATTTAATTTGTATCTTGTGACAAAACTAGTATCAATGTAACACTTTACAATGAACTACCTTTAACTATTTGTCACTTGTACATGATATATTCTTAGTTCTTCCAAAGCTCATAAGAATATCTTTACTATTGTCCAATGATCATCTTATGAATCATTCTGGTATATGCTCATAACATTTAGAGCATAGGACATATCTGGATGTGTACATCTCAAAGAATGATTGATCAAAATATTCTTGTGATTTCACCAAGTGTCAAAACACTTGAATCTCGTGTCAACACACTTGAATCTTGATTTAGTCCTTTCCGTGCGTCAAGAACCTTTCTTGTTGTTTCCATATTGAACTCATTCAACATCTTATCTATGTACATTTGGCAAAACCATATTAGCGCCTCAATCTATCCATATAGACATTGATGCCTAATTCTTGAGTTATGCCTAAGTCTTTCATCGAAATGAAATTCTTAACCTGTGTCAATAAAAGATACATTATTTCTAATCAACAATATGTCTTTCACATAATGTATTAGAAATATGTCTTAGCGCTCCCACTTAATTTCTTGCAAAATGCAAACATCTTCATCGTCTCTGAAGATTCCAACTCCGCGATGCTCACTTCAACCATTGAAGTTTTGCATACTCTTTTAGCATCCTTTGAATTAACAAAACCCTTTGGATCGTGTCATGTACACGTCCTAGGTAACCATTCTATTAGAATAACTTGTTTTGTTTGTTCAACTACCATATACCAAAATATATGTAGTGGTTGCTACATTAATCCGTCCAGACTAAATATCGCTATGAAAGATCAAATCTTATCATAGTCAATTCCTTGAACATTGTTGTAAACTCTTTCCGACATGTCGACTATTTCATAGATTTGAAACATCCATGTCTATTTCTTTATAGATCCAAACACGACCGATAGGCTTCACGCCTTTCCGGAGGGTCTTCTAAGTTCAGAAACTTGATTTCTCGTGTATGGATACTATCACGGATTCCATGACTTCTAGTCATTTTATGGAGTCAGGGCCCATCATCGCTTCTTTGCATGTAGTCGGTTCATCATTGTCAAAACAATAACGACTTGCTTATGAAATCTTACTATTTGATTCTTACCGACCCACACGGTTCTATAGGAACTCTAATCTCCGAGATCACACCTTTTGTAATCACGAGAGCCATGAGCATTGTGGCCGCCACCGGGACACTTTCCGGCGCTGCGCTACTTAGCACATATAGCTAAGGTTCAACAACCCTATCAAAGTTCTATTGTCCTCCCACTTAACTTTTCACGAAAAATTCGTTCTCAAGAAACTTGACGTTCCAAGCGACAAACTCTTTTGTCCTTGGCGTTATGGAGAAATTCCCAACAAATTCTTTGGAATAACCTACAAAGACGTGCTTATCCGACTTTGGTTGTAAACATTTTACTTATGCATAGCATACCAAAATTTAAGGAAAGACAATTCAGGTTTTGTCCCAAACCATAACTCATATGGTGTCATTTCAACGGATCACGATGGAGCTCTTTTCAGTGTAAAAGCGGTAGTCACTAAAGCTTTAATCTTTAAAATATAATGGCAGTTTTATAAATGACACCTTTGACCTTACCATGTAAAACAAGGTTTCATTACATATCTCGAACACTCCATACTCCTATGGTGTTTTGGGAAATGCAAATCCATGGAACGATTCCTCAAATCTTAGGTGTTTTGCTAAACTTGTAACTCAAACATCTTTCTTTATGATCCAATCATAAACTCTTTTATTTTCTTGTTACAATGATTTTCCACTTCATCTTGAAAGTCTTTGAACATTTTTCAAATGTTTCATACTTCTTCCTTATTGAGTAAGTATATACATATACTCACTCAAATCTTCGGAGAAAGCATATGAAGTTGAAATCCATCGCCCACGACTACACATAATGGACTATATACATCAATATGTACAAATTCCAATCAGTTAGTCGTCCGTTCCTCTTTTGGCCTACGAACGGAGTTTTAATTATCTCCAGGAAAGTATCACAAGCGTCATTTGATCCAAATCAAAGACTCCAAAAATCCATCAACATGGAGTTTCTTCATATATCCTTTCAATATAATTTAAACGGCGATGTCACTTCGCAAGTGATCTTTCAATCATTTGTCTTGCAACATTTTAGCATTAGTTTTATGGTCGTTATTTCTCCTACCAGACTTTTATATTATCCACCTATTATGGAATACGGTAATTATTTGAACAACCTTTTGTCGTCATAATACCTGATCAAAATAACAATTATTGAAACAAATCTTGAAGGCAAGCTTTGATGTTAACGAGCAACACAACAACCCTTTTGTTTGTTGTCGATGAACATCATCACATTTTCTCTTGCTAGTTACTTAGGCCATTACAGTTCATGAATTGTGTTGTCCTGTATGACACTTCATACCAACCAATTCGGTATCCAATACCGGAGAACCACATTGTTTAACAAGCAAGGAATACAACCATAACATGTATATCTTCTATATGCCTAAGTTGGACATCTCCAACCTTTTATTTTCTGCCAAATATTTTATAGATTCTCTTTCAGCAATTCCTTTTCTTTTAAAAGAATCTATCAACATCAATAGTGGCGCCATCAACATGACACATGGTACAAAGCGTATATAGTCAACTATTAATACCTTTGGACTTGCACTTTGAGGTGGATCACCATCATCAAATGTTTGGTGTTCTTTCAAAAATCCATTCTTTAGTAATCTTTTAGTGTAGTAAACATTTTACTTACATCTTCTATTCATCCTTATCATGACAACTTTCATGATCAAGCTGCTATAGCTTATAAAGGTGAATTGCGAGTATAATGTTTCTTTTTCAAAACCTTTTGGAGGATTAGGACGACTAGCGTCTCCAACCTTCACAAATTCTCATCAAATATGAGGACGTATACTCTATCATGTTGTAACCAACACATTGTTTTAGATATCGCAATACCTTTCACATATGATGGTTTCTGAAACATTGCTTTCAGCTCTTAGATAAACTTGATATTAAAAAGAATCTTTTGAGTATCAAGAATCATGGAGGCAAACATGATACATTAGATACTAACATTGGAATTGTTACTCTTGATTTAATACTATTTATTAAACTTCATGGAGTAAATAGAGTTTGCTGAAAGTTTGCAATAGGACTTATAAACTTTAAATTGACATTCAAAACAATACGATACCAGTTCGTAAAGTAAATATCCAGAATTTCTATAGTTCCACTATCTCAACTATAACTAAGCGTAAGGTGGTGAACGAATGCCAATGACTACAACAAACTATGCAAATTCACTTTGATTGTGTTTATGATAAATTGAGTTCGACTAATCCAAATTACAAATGAACTCCCACTCAAAACAACATCCCTCGAGTTGTTTTAGTGATTACATGAACCAAATCCACTACACCAAGTCCGATCATCACGTGAGATGATGTAGCTTTAAAGGCGAACAATAAACATGTTCATCATATCATCCATATGACTCATGCTTTACCTTTCGGTATTCCGTGTTCCGAGACCATGTCTGTACATGCTAGGCTCGTCAAGGTTAACCTTAGTTTCCGCATGTGCAAATCTGGCTTGCACCCGTTGTATGCACACGTAGAGTCTATCACATCCGATCATCACGAGATGCTTCGAAACGATGAGTCTTAGCAACGGTGCCAACTAAGGACGAACACTTTATTACTTGATATTTAGTGAGAGGGATCATCTTATAATGCTACCGTCGCGATCTAAGCAATACAAGATGCATAAAGGATTAACATCACAAGCAATTCATAATTAGTGTGATATGATATAGCCCTTTCTTCTTGTGCCTTTGATCTCCATCTCCAAAGCACGGACATGATCTCCATCATCACCAGCATGGCGTCAAGGTCAGTGGCGCCGCTTCATGGTTGTCCATCATCACTAGCAACTATTACAACTACTTGGAACAAAGCTATTACAAGATGAATACACACGCATGTCTTAACAGAATTGAAGACAACCATTAGGCTCCTGCCGGTTGCCATATTACAACAAGGATCATTGCATACATCAAATATAATCACAATCACATGATGGCCATATCACATCACAAAACCCTTGCAAAAACAAGTTAGACGCCTCTAATTTTCTTTGCATGTTTTACGTGGCTTGAGGCTTTCGAATAAGAACGGATCTTACCTACGAAACTGAACCACAATGTTGATACAAGTGCTATCAAGTTGCAAAGTGTAAATTGGATCTATACTATGGTGAGAGAGACAGACACCCGCAAAGCCACTTGTGCAAAGCAAGTTACACGTCAAGCGTGCAGCAAGTCTCATGTGCGATGACATGTAAGGTTAGCCAGAGCCGCTTCATCCCACCATGCCGCAAGATGCAAAGTACACAAAGCAAAAGACGGCACGAGCACCAACGCCCACAACACCATTGTGTTCTACTCGTGCAATAGATCTACGCATAGATACGGCTCTGATACCACTAATGGGTTCGTAGCATGGAAAACAAAAAATTTCTACCGCGAGAACGAACAAAACCCAGATCTAATCTAGATAAAATCCAAGATCTAATCTATTAGACATGTGCAACGAGATAGATCTGTACTAACCCTTGTAGATCCGAAAGCGTTACGAGATTAGATCTCGTGGTTGATGTAGTCGATCACTTGCCGATCTCAAGATCGAGTGGACGATCCTTCCAGCGCCGCGTTCCGGCAGCGTTTCCGCAGTCGGTCACATGTACGAAGTCGAAGCAGACCTTCCTCTCCTTGTTCCAGCGAGCAGCGGAGGTAGTAGATCTTATCCACGGAATCCCAGCAGCACGACGGCGTGGTGGTGGTGGTGGAGTAGAGAATTCTGCAGGGCTTCGCCTAAGCCTGAGCAGAATAAAGGAGGAGGAGAGAGGCGGCTAGGGCAAGAGTGGATAGGGGGCCAGGGGGGTGGCGCCTCCACCCTTGTATTTAAAGGAGGGAGGCGCCATGGGGAGGTGGAGTCCTTGTAGGACTCCCCTCTCCCTTGGCCGGCGGATCAAGGAGGTAGGGGGAGAGTCCTACTCCCCCATGAATCCTTGTCTTACCCCACAAGGATTCCTTGATTCTTTCTTGGTTTTCAAGTAAACTCCAGGAAATCTTCCAGAACCTTCCGGAACATTCCGAAACCTTCTAGAATCCCCATACAAATACCCCGGAACATTTCCTAACTTAGAAAATGATCCCCAATATATGAATCTTATTCCCCGGACAATTCCGGAGCTCCTCTTCACGTCCCGAATCCAATCCGAGACTCCGAACAACATTCGGTCTCCAACGCACATTCCATATCTACTTAAAACAACTTCGAACCTTAAGTGTGTCACCCTACGGTTCGTGAATATGCAGACATGATGGAGACACCTCTCTGATCAATAACCATCAGCGGGATCTGGAGATCCATAACGGCTCCCACATACTCAATGATGACTTTGTGATCGATAGAACCATTAACATACGAAACCAATTCCCTTTGTCACGTGATACTCTACTTATCCGAGGTTTGATCGTCGGTATCTCCATACCTAGTTCTACCTCGTTACTGATAAGTACTCTTTACTCGTTCCATGTTATGTCATCCCTTGTGACCCAGTCACATGTTTGCAAGCTAATTAGATGACATTCCACCGAGAGGGCCCAGAGCATATCTATCCGTCATATGGATGGACAAATCCCAATCTTGGTCCATGCGCTTCAACACATACTTTTAGAATACCCAATGACACCTTTATGACCACCCAGTTATGAAGCGGTGTTTGATGTCATCAAAGTACCCATCCGGTGATGGTGATTAACATAACCTCATGGTCGAATGATTAGGTTACTATGTATTTTAAAGCTTAGAGCAAACAAACTTAATGACTTGATCTTATGCTATGCTTACTACGGGTGTGTGTCCATCACATCATTCTCCTAATGATATGATCTTGCTATTAACGACATCTAATGTCCATGATCAAGAAACCATGATCATCCATTAATCAACAAGCTAGTTTAACAAGAGGCTTACTAGGGACTCTTTTATGTTTACAAAACACACAAGTATTAATGTTTCCGGTTAATACAATTATAGCATGGGATGTAAACATTTATCATAAACATAAAGATATAATAATAACCAATTTATGATTGCCTCTTGGGCATATCTCCAACAAAAAGGAGATTCCTATATTGAGGAAAAAGAGAAAAAGAGAAAAAAAGAGATTATGAAAAGAGGAAAGAGAGAAAAAAGCACCATATTCCCATGGTAAATAAGAAGATTGCTGAGATGCTCGTTGTCTGCTTGCCTTGTCACTTTGATATGGGGATTCTTCCGTATCATCGGGCAAGGGGTGCCCCGTTGGCGGTTCTCTATGATACACATGTACTTACAATGACAAGAACTTACCGGTGACTAAACTTGAGTAGCATGAGGAGCGACCCTCGTATACAAGGGACATGAGATTTCTAACTTATACTTCGTCAAGCATGTACACCATAGTTTGTTCACTTTAACCTTAATCACTTCAAGATGCTTATGATTGGGGCAATGAGAGCTGAAAGCTATAAGTACCATAATTTTTGGAAGCTCTTTATGAGACTTGAATCCCTACTTCGTTCTATGAAGGACCTTTCTTCCACCATTATATTGAGTCTCCACCTTCTATCTTTATGCACCTACTTTGAGAGCATAGTGGCCATCCTTAGTTCTATGTGCATTGTCCCAAGACTAGTTGATTGATGCATAACTTGATATTGCTTTTTTTAAACTATTTGTATGTAGTCACTCTTATGAACTTTGAAGGTGTCATATGCATTTATATTTGCTACTCTATGAGGGACAAGCTGAATACTATTATGCTATGTTTTCTTTATGTGAAACAAACAAACGTCTTGCAAAGCATTGTTATTCATGAATCTTTTGTTTGTGCCTTTTCATGTTGCATCATAGTTTCTTTGTCTTATTGCTAGAACTTTGTCTTTCATGTTATGATTGAAGTACTATGATCCCAGCTTTGAATGTTTTACAAATACTTTGATCAAGTCTTTGATGGTGCATGTCACCTCAAAATTATTCTTTCTTTTTATCACTTACCTACTCGAGGACGAGCAGGAGTTAAGCTTGGGGATGTTGATACATTGCAAATGTATCTATAATTTTTGATGTTCCATGCTTGGTTTTATCCACTTTCTTGTGTTTTGTCCACACTTTGGAGTACTTTTCATATGATTTCTTGGACTAACCTATTAACAAGAGCCACAGTGCCAGCTGCCTGTTTTCTGCTGTTTTTGGTTCCAGGAAAGTCAGAAAATGAATATTCTCGGAATTGGACGGGACAAAAGCCAAAGTGCCTATTTTTCCAAAAGTCATCAGATGCCAGAATACGAGACAGAGAAGGGCTGGGGGCCGGCCACACCACCTGGTCGTGCGGCTAGGCCTGGCCCGCGCCAAGGGGTGGTCTTGCCGACCCCAGCACCCCCTCGGCCTCTCCTTCCGCCTAAATGTTGCCCTCGGGACGAAAACCCTAAGTACCCGATCAAAAATCCACGAAAGAGTCTATAGCCACCATCATCTCCATCCCTAGACCGGGAGGGATCTGAAGCTCTTCCCGACAGCCTGCCGAAGAGGGGAATTCACCCTGGAGGCCTTCTTCATCACCATGCAAGCCTCCGGTGTGATGCGTGAGTAGTTCATCCTTGGACTACGGATCCATGTAGCTAGATGGCTGGTTCTCCTCCTTTGTGCTTTCATGTCTAGATATTGTGAGCTCCGTTCATGATCAAGATCATCTATTTGTAATTCTGCATGTTGTGTTTGCGGGAATCCGATGGATATTGAGATGCTATTTCAGATTGATTATTGATCCTATCATGTCTTTGTTATTTGTGATCTTGCATGCTTTCTGTTGTTAGTAGCTATCTTGGCCAAGTAGATGCTAGCAACTCCAAGAGTTAGTATTTATGATCGATAGTGGGTTCATGCCTCTGGTAATCTGGGGAAGTGACAGAAATCTCTAAGGTACTAGATGTGCTCTTGCTACTAGGGAGAAAACAACAATCCTTTGTTCATAGAACAATCATATTGTTTACATTACACGCAATTCGTAAAGCAATAATCTGTTGCTTGCAACTTAATACTCGAGGGGGTTCAGATGATAACCTGAAGGTGGATTATTAGTCACAGATGCAGTTGGATGGCGGTCTATGTATAATGTTGTAATGCCCAATCAAGTTCTAAAGGAGTCAGGATGATTACTATATGCATGATTGCTTTCTCGATGTTTGTCAATTGCCCCGCTGTAATTTGTTCACCCAACATGTTATCTATCTTAAGGGGAGCCACCTCCAGTGAACTATGGATCCCAGTCCTTTTCTTTACATACAATCTACAAATTGTTCACTGCTTTGTGTTTACTTTCTGCAAACTATTACTTCCTTCTATTCGATACGTTTAATCCTTTGTTTTTAGCAAAACCGGTGAGATTGACAACCTCATCGCACGTTGGGGACAGAGTTATGTGGTTGTGTTGTGCATGTCTCCATGTTGCTACTAGAACCGGTAGTGCGCCCTGCAAAGGCTCAGGAGCAACACCTTCAGGGTGTTTCCTTGCTCCTACTGGTTCGATTAAACCTTGGTTTCATAACTGAGGGAAACTTGCTGCTGTGCTCATCATACCTTCCTCTTGGGTTCCCAACGAGCTCTACATCAACACTGGGCCATCAATGGGACAACACCATACTACGGCCAGGACGAATGGGAGATGAAGTGAAGCTAGACAAAGGGCCACCGTCGCTGGAGAAGTAGAAGAAAGGGGAGGAAATAGCACGGGCGCGGGCGCGGGCGCGGGGCTGAGGCGACGATGGCCACCGCATTGTTCTTCTCCATCGCTGACGTTGTTGGGGTTTTATTGGGGGTTTGCTGAAGGTGATGGGACAGTGGAGACGGTTGCGTGAGTGAGCAAGTGAGTGATGAGTGAGAGTAAGGAGGCCTATATAAAGGAGAAGGGAAGGGATGTTTCATTGCACCACCGAGCACCGCGTAACCGCGTATGCTACTGCACCGTGCACGACCACACGTGTCCGCTATCGCCCCGTGCACCACTACACCCATATCGTGAGTCACGTTTTTTCCTCATGTCTAACCCTAGCAACTTAGTTGTGCTCAGTTATACCCTCGAGTGTAACACGGGCAGTTTGGTTGTACTCAGCTTTGCCCTCTAGTACTAACACTGTCGTGTGCAATATACTCAGTTTGCCCTTCGGTGGCTGGTCAATAGAGAGTCAACGAATGGGTTTTAGCTAGCTAATTGAGTCATTTTATGCACAACAAATTCAAAAAGAGCAAAACATAGTGGCATCTACCGAGGGAGTCTTATTATGTGACCTGGCACCATAAGAAATGTAAGAACTCAAGTTTTAACCTAAATCACCACTTCTCAGATCACCTACTATCTATGAAGGTTCATGACTTTCTACTCAAGCCTCTTCCCAAAACATCCCTCCCTAAAACATAGTTTGTCTGAATGAGGCAATAATTTTCAAACTGGTGTATATTTGAATTGCAAATAGTTTGATGTATGCCAAGATGTATTTTATTGTATAAATGAAGCATTTTCCATTTTTAAATTGCTTTCTATTTTCTATTTGAATCCCTTTGTCAGTTTTTCCCTTGGTTTTTAAGTTGTACTCAGTTTGGCCCTTGGTTTTTAAGTTCTACTCAGTTTTCCCCTCTCTCTTAGTCACAAACACTCACACCTGTGCTCATCTTGGCTATTACGCTCTGATTGATTGAGACAGTTGTCACGCGGATCATGCCCACCAACCGTTGATCCTTTGTGATCTAGTGGACATGATAACCCTAATATCTGTCGGGGGCACCCCTCTATCCATGCAAAATAACAAGTTTGCCACCGGTATTTTAACTCCATAAAGAAATAATTTTGAATATAATTTGAAGGGAAAGTGTTCAAAGTTGTATAATTTTCGTATATGCAAGTTTGTGCATTACATTCCACTCTATGAAAATGATAATCTCCCAAGATTTTCTTAGCACAACATTATCACGTATTAAGTGCGATTTCAAAGAGTTCGAATGTGTATAATTTTCGTATATGCAAGTTTATGCATTACATTACACTCTATGAAAATGGGGGAGAACATGATAATCTCTCAAAACTTTGTTAGCACATCATTATCACGTATGAAGTGCGATTTCACAATGTTCAAAGGTTTATAATTTTCGTATACGCAAGTTTATGCATTATATTTCACTCCATGGAAATGATAAATGATCAGGATTTTATTAGCACAACATTATCATGTCCTAAGTGCGACTTCAAAGAGTTCAAAGGTGTATAATTTTCGTATATGCAAGTTTATGCATTACATTTCACTATATTAAAATGATAATCTCTCAAGATTTCGTTAGCACATCATTATCACGTATTAAGTGTGATTTCACAGTGATCAAAGGTGTATAATTTTTGTATATCCAAGTTTATGCATAATATTTCACTCCATGAAAATGAAAAACTCTCAAGATTTTCTTAGCACAACATTATCATGTCCTAAGTGCGATTTCACAGTGTTCGAAGGTGTATAATTTTCGTATATGCACGAGGCATAAAGATTTTAGATTAGGGATCAGTTTTCACGCTCTAAAAATGGTAAACTCTCAAGATTTTTCCTAGGACAACATTATCATGTCCAAATTGTAATCTGAAAGTGTTCAAGCATTGTGTCAATTATAAACACTCTTTTACATTAAGAGTTGTATAATTTTTTTTAATTTGGAAGTGTTCAAGAGTTGTGTCATTCTCTTATTTGGTATACATCCATCTCCCTAGATCTCAAAGTTTGACTTTCATCTCATAGATTCACTTTATTACAGCCGAGACATGAACTCGATAAACCAATTAAATCATCATAACGGCTCACCGCCCGCATTCTCCACAGCAAGCGTGCACCCAATTGAGCTCCCGAGTTGCGCCAATTGATTATCCACAACAAGCGCACGGTTGCCATTGTCATCCTTCATACATGTCAACGGGACAACACCATACTGCGGCCAGGACGAACGGGAGATGAAGTGAAGCTAGACAAAGGGCCACCGTCACGGGAGAAGAAGAAGAAAGGGGAGGCAACAACACGGGCGCGGGCGCAGGGCTGGCTCGGGGTCCCATCTTGCAATGCCAAACTGGGTAAGCTATGGGTCCGGTGCTCACGTGGATATGTTGTGGGTCCCATGCGTATCTGGATAAGTGGAGAGAGGTGTCCACTATGGGAACCGACTGAACGCGACCCCACTTGTCAGCATGTAACGGCAAGGGTCCACTATGGGACCCGACAGAACGCGGCCCCACTTATCAGCACGTAACAGCGAGGATCCACCATGGGACCCGACAGAACGCGGCCCCACTTGTTAGCATGTAATGGCAAGGCTGATGGACGGCGAGTTTCAGACCGTGTGAGAGTTTCGTACAAGGAGATGGGAAAAAGTGAGGAAAAGTTAAGCGGCTGGGGAAAACTGAGTACAACTAAGGAACTGAGGGCACGAAAATAGAAATCCCAATATTATTTTAGGAAGACTTTATAGCTCCCACTCAATTTCATGCAAATTGCATATCTTGTCAATATTTTGAATAACTTCAAAATCCCTTGATCAATTATCAAATTGAGAGTTTCTTTTACGAGACACAAGTACTTTACCAGTATCAAATCCACTAGACTTCAGCACTTCTAAATCAAATACTTTCGTCCAAGACATTATTCACGACGAATCGTGCTTTGTCTTTCACCTTTTTTCTGTCATGACCTTGCGGTCTTTTTTTTTTGGAAAAATCAAGTAACCCCTTTACTTGACAAGATTTGGTAACGCTTTACTTTCTAATCTTAAGTGAAATCAACTTCTAGGATTCCTTGTAACTTTAGTTTACCATCACTTTCTTTGTAGTTCGTAGGTATGTAATGTTCTGATAACATGACAAGTGATTCACAAATGACTCCATACAAGATGTAGGGTATATTTGTGAATCCTACTTCATGTAGTAAAAGTACTAATGGGGAAAACACAATGATCATTATCATTGATCCTTTCATTTATATGAAGAGACGCGTTTTGGAACACGTTCTGTTGCGCTTCTCAACACTTTGATGTGGGGTTATGAACCCTCATCGTGCTTTCACTATCTTCCATTAGTTTCATTCTTGAGAGCATAGTTTTCCTTGAGAGTACACCAAAATTTCAACAATACTAGTTTTTCCTATCTTTTGGTTTTAGCCATGGATTTCATATTCAAAGTTTCCAATGAGTACTCTAAAAGGACTTGTTCACTATTTCTTCGGTGATATCGAATAACTCTAAAACTTCCAGACAATCCATACAAAATATGGTGCTGATCTCACGAATTTCAGATGATTCACTTTATAATCTAAATGAGTATTTGCTATTTCCAACTAATGATCTTTACACTAATACTAACACGCTTTATTTGGTGCCACCTATTCACCCACTTAATATCAAATATCACACTGTGATGTTTTGCACTTCAACGTATCAAAATGCATCGCATTTTACAAGTATTTATGCCAATCTTATAATGTCGAATTTCATTACTATTGATCAAATCATAGTAATTAGATTCTCTTTTATCTTCAATACCCTTTGATGCTGAAAATATTTGATCACATCAAATAGTTTCATGCTCATGTTGTATTTGGTAAACTCTTTTACTAAAATCAACAACCACAAAATGATAATCACTACTTTGTTGAAACACGGTACATTGAATATGTATTTTATTTCAAAAATTCATCAACCACTTTGTATTCATGCAATACGCGGTGTTTCAGTTATGTTACCTTACTTGGGCATGTATGTGACAAGAGATCAAATGAATTGCACATATTATCAACATAACTTTGAATTTAAAACAATGATTTCATTCAAAATGAATATATCATTAAGTTGGATATTTATCAAGGAATTTTAATATTTTACAAATGTTCATGCATTATCAATTAGTTTTACAACACAAATAATTCACACATAATCAAAAAACCACATGAACACGAATAGAAATCATTCATAAAAGTAGAACAACTGTTTTGTTACAAACTCATATGAATAACCGTCTCGCAAGGAGCAAGACATACTAATAAAGTTCATACTCCATCAATAACAATAAATATTCAAAATGATAAACTAAATGATAAATGTCGAGGGAGAGTGTCGTCGGCTATCATCATCATGCTCGCCGCAATGTCACCTCCTCTCCAGCAAGTAGCTCTCATGCATAAGGACCTGTTTTCACAAAATAGAACAAGTATCAGATAGTTCAATACTGCAACAAGTATTTGCAAGATTATAATATTTATAAAACGGTATATCATATATACCTTCATCATCGATGACCTCTCTAGCAATGAGTTCAACCTTCATATTCCTAAAATGTGTTATGAACTCGCGGAAAACCTGTGTTTCCCCATCGCCTCTCATAGTGCAAGTCCTAGCATGCCCTTGGTAACTAGGGGCAACGACCGAGCAATGCGCCTATTACAAAAGAGTGTCTCCCAGTGATCCACATAGTAGACAAGTCTCATGTACGCATCATGCATGCGCTCCAAGTGACTATCCATACAAGCAAGTTCTTCCATCTTTATGGAAAGGAAATCTCCAAGCAACTCATGTTTCCACGTGCGCACCTGGAGCACGAACTCTAACCTCAGCGGATCCAACATCTTATGTGTGTCAAGATTACCCACAACTAGATGTAGTTTGTCTACCATTCTGAAACACATAGTCACAGAAATGAAGGTGGATATCTCACGACAGTAGTAGCGGTCATCCCACTACTATGGGGTCTCATAGAAATATGGTTGTTACAAATCCATCTCATAATGTATGTAGTTGACCAAGTCGTTCTCACTAAAGAGGTCATTTAGATGCACAAGCCATTCAGGGAACTTGGATCCATCAATTTTGAGCTTCTCAACATCTAACCAGTCGTCAACCTAGAAAGAAGCATCGAGGAGAACCATTTCTAGATTTTCAATTGCAAAAGAATTTTAGACTAAGTTTATAATTATGTGAGTTAAATAAGAACTCCACTAAAACTACTATCCCCAAAAAGGTTTAGTGATTACACAATCCCAATTCACTACACCACCCCCGATCATCACGGCCGGTGATATAGTTGCAAAGGTGGATGCCGAAACGTCAATCACATCATTCATGTGCCTTGTGCTCGATCTTTCGATCATCCGTGTTCCGAGTCCATGTCTACATATGCTAGGCTCGCCAACTCAACCTTACGTGTATTTGCTGTGCAACATGACTTACACCCATGATACATCCATTTTGCATCACTATTCTATGTCTTAATTCACTATTATTCATTGATATATTTCGTATTGAGAGGTGATACTTATGTTATTTCATCTATTTTTGCATGGTTGATGACTTTTGGAGCATGGACCACTGCAGTCAGGATTCTGATGGAAAAGGTGCTGTTTGGAGGCAAAATTCGCGAAGATCAGAAAATCCAGGAAAATATACGGAAAATCCTATTTTTCTAGAAGACTTAGGATGCCAGAAGATGGAGTGGAGGTGGGCCACAGGGGGCCCACACCATCCCATGGCGCGGGCAGGCCCAGGCCGCGCCTGGAGGTGGTGTGGCCGCCCTGGCCCACTCCAGCCTCTCTCCTCAGGCGTATATCATCCCCACGAAACCCTAAGACTTGGGGAGCGACCACAGAAAGATTCCGCCGCCTCTGCGGGGCGGAAAACACCGAGAGAGAAAGATTTCTCCGGCAGACAGATTTCTGCCGGGGGAATTCCTTCCCGGAGAGGGAAGATCGTTGCCATCAACACCACCATCAAGATGGACTTCATCAGGATCATCATCATCATCACCACCACCATCATCACCATCAACACCCTCATCACCATCTCCATATTGCTGTAACAATTGGTTGAATCTTGCATAGTTCATAGGGGAAACTTTCCCGGTGTTGATTACTCTTTGTAGTTGATGCTATTGAGTGAACCATTGAATTATTGTTTATGTTCAGATTGTTATACATCATTATTCCATCTCTGATCATGATCCATATGATTTCTTGTGAGTAGTTTGTTTTGTTCTTGAGGACATGGGAGAAGTCTTGTTGTTAGTAGTGGAGTTGCGTTGAGAAAGATTCAATAGATTGTTATTTAAGTTGTGGTGTACTTCTTCTAGTGGTGTCATGTGAACGTCGACTACATGCCAATTCACCTATAAGGGCCTAGGGGAATGCATTGTGTATTTGGCTACTAATCGTAGGGGTTGCCGGAGTGACAGAAACCTGAACCCCCGTTAGGAAACCATTGCATAAGGGACGTAAGGGTCTTATAGTTTAAAGCTGTGGTTAGGTTTCTAACTTAATTACTTTCTTGTACTTACGGATGTTTGCAAGGGGTATAATCACAAGTATGTATTAGTCTTGGATGGGGCGGTACATTAGCACAGGTTCACCCACACAACACTTAGCAAGCTAAACAAGATTAATCGACTATATGAGGTGAAAGCACTTGACAGTCTTAACATGTGTCCTCGAGAACGTTTGGTCATCTTAAGAAATACAGCCGGCTTGTCCTTTGCTGCATAAAGGATTGGGCCACTTGCTGCATTTATTCCTACTGTCTTTTGTTTACTCGTACTTTGTTTACTTGCTTTATCGAAAACCCCTAAAAATCCGTTTGCTAAGTATTTGCAGAGAATTCCTGATCCATACCACTAGCCAGCACCTTCTGCTCCTCGTTGGGTTCGACACTTATCGAAAATACTGCGATACACCCCCTATACTTGTGGGTCATCAAGACTATTTTCTAGCGCCGTCGCCGGGGAGTGAAGCGCTATTGGAGAGTGGAACTGGTAAAGGAAACTTCTAATGTGAGTATTGTTTACTTATGCTAGTTGCTTTATTTTCGTTATGGATAATTCGCTGAGTTTCTTATTTGGTAATGCTACTACCACTGCTAAGGTAGTAGATAAGCCACCACCTGCTGAGAATGATGTTTTCAAAATACCTACAAGAATTATTGATCGTGTTATGGATAACTACTATGTTGGGGATGGAACTGTCCATCCCGGTGATCATTTACTCTTTATACACGAATTATGCGGGTTGTTCAAGTGTGCAGGTATTACTACAGATCAAGTTAAGAAGAAGTTGTTCTCATTGTAGCTGAAAGGAAGAGCTGAGGACTGGTATAAGCTGCTGAAGAATGGTCACTCTCTGGAATGGGAGGAAATAGTGCCTCTCTTTTATTCAAAGTTTTATCCTCCTAGTGAGATTCATAAAGATCGGAATCAAATATACAACTTTTGGCCTCTTGATGGAGAGAGTACAGCTCAAGCTTGGGGGAGATTGAAGTTACTAATGCTCAAATGTCCTATTCATGAGCTCCCCAACAATATTATTATCAACAACTTTTATGCAAGGCTCCCTCTACATGACAAAGATTTACTGGATGCCTCTTGTGCTGGATCATTCACTCGTATGGAAGAAGAAGTTAAATGGGACCTTCTAGATCGTATTCAAGACAATGCTAAAGCTTGGGAGAATGACAAAGGTAGAAAGTCAGGTATAAATTATGATTATGAATGCATTGAATCTTTTATGGGAACTGATGACTTTCAAAATATTAGTAATATTTATGGTCTTGATTTGCAAGTTATTACAAATTGCTATAGAGCTTTTTGCTTCCTATATCGAAATTCCAAAAAGGGGATGGAATAAATACCATGCACCTTACAAAGATATTGTTGACTATGCTCCTATTGGAAGTGCTGAGTATTGCATTATTAACCTTATATCGAGAAGATTCCCTTCCCCGAAAAGGTAAAGGACCATCCTATGATAACTAATGTAATCACCAAAAGTGAAAAAAGAACTGTAAAACCTGATGAACAAATAAACATTGAACCCGTGGTAGCAATTGTGAAAGACCTTGTCACTAAAAGCGTAGAAGATGGGCACATAGTCTTTTGTGAGGATGCTTCTAATATTATTTCACATCCCAATAGAACTAAAAAGGCTAGTGTTCCTGTGCTTTCTGTTAGAATTGGTGATCATTGCTATTATGGTTTATGTGATATTGGTGCAAGTTCTAGTGCTATTCCTTATGAGCTTTATAGAGAAATTATGCATGAAATCAGTCCCTGCGAGTTGGAAGAGATTGATGTGGTTATTCACCTTGCTAATAGAGAGACCATCTCTCCAATTGATATTGTACGAGACGTGGAAGTTCTTTGTGGTAAGATTAAGTACCCTGCTGATTTTCTAGTACTTGGTTTGGCTGCTAGTAAAACTTTCCCTATTATTTTTGGTAGAACTTTCTTAAGTACTTGTGGAGGTATTATTGATTGCAAGAGGGAGAAAATCTTGACTAAGTTCGATGGGGAATCTTATGAGTTTAATTTTTCGAAATTTGCTAAAGAACCTTGCGAAGAGGAAACCCATAATGAGGATTTTAGGGTTGAACAACTTGCTTCTATTTCTCTTGCTCCTAACAATGCTTTGCAGCAATTTATGGAAGATCATGAAAGTGAAATCTTCATGGAAGAAAGGAATGAGATTGACAGGATTCTCCGTGATCAACCTATGATGCTTAAGCATGACTTGCCTGTAGAAGACTTGGGTACCACGATGCCACCTAAAACGGATCCTATTTTTGATCTAAAACCTCTCCCTGATGATCTTAAGTATGCTTATATTGATGATAAAAAGATATATCCTGTTATTGTTAGCGCTAAACTTTCAGGGAAGGAAGAAGAAAGGTTATTGGAAGTTTTGAAGAAACATCGAGGAGCTATGGGCTATACTCTGGATGATTTAAAAGGGATTTCACCCATTATATGTCAGCACTCTATCAACATAGAGCCAGATGCGAAGCCGGTAGTGGAGCACCAACGACGTTTAAATCCTAGGATGAAGGAAGTGGTAAGGAATGAGGTATTGAAACTCCGTGATGCTGGTACTATTTACCCTATTGTTGATAGTGAATGGGTTAGTCCTGTTCATTGTGTTCCTAAAAAGGGAGGTATTACCGTTGTCCCTAATGATAATGATGAGCATATTCCTCAAAGAATAGTGGTAGGCTATAGGATGTGCATTGATTTTAGGAAAGTCAATAAAGTTACTAAGAAAGATCGCTACCTGCTTCCTTTTATTGATCAAATGTTGGAAAGGTTGTCTAAAAATACCCATTTTTGTTTTCTTGATGGTTATTCTGGTTTCTCTCAAATTGCTGTTAAACAACAAGATCAAGAAAAAACTACTTTTACTTGCCCTTATGGAACTTATGCTTATAGACGTATGCCTTTTGGTTTATGTAATGCTCCTGCTACTTTCCAAAGGTGCATGTCTGCTATCTTTCATGGTTTTTGTGAGGAGATTGTAGAAGTGTTCATGGATGACTTTTCTGTCTATGGAACTTCTTTTGATAATTGTCTGCACAACCTTGATAAAGTTTTGCAGAGATGTGAAGAAACTAATCTTGTTCTTAATTGGGAGAAATGCCACTTCATGGTTAATGAAGGGATTGTTCTTGGGCATAAAGTTTCT
Source organism: Avena eriantha (assembly GCA_910589775.1). Classification (NCBI taxonomy): domain Eukaryota; kingdom Viridiplantae; phylum Streptophyta; class Magnoliopsida; order Poales; family Poaceae; genus Avena; species Avena eriantha. Next base: position 506,784,394 of record OU342741.1, read on the forward strand.
GAAAGAGGCATAGAAGTTGATAGAGCTAAGGTTGAGGCAATTGAGAAGATGCCATGTCCAAGAGACATCAAAGGTATTCGTAGTATCCTTGGTCATGCTGGTTTCTATAGGAGGTTTATTAAAGACTTCTCTAGGATATCAAAACCTCTCACTAATCTTCTTCAAAAAGATGTACCTTTTGTTTTTGATGAAGATTGTAGGGAAGCTTTTGAAACTCTTAAGAAGGCTTTAACTACAGCCCCTATTGTTCAACCACCTGATTGGAGTTTACCCTTTGAGATAATGTGTGATGCTAGTGATTTTGCTGTAGGTGCTGTCCTCGGACAACGAATTGATAAAAAGTTAAACGTTATCCATTATGCTAGTAAGACTCTAGACGCTGCTCAAAGGAATTATGCCACTACTGAAAAGGAATTTCTAGCTGTTGTTTTTGCCTGTGATAAGTTTAGGCCCTATATTGTGGACTCAAAAGTAACCATTCGTACTGATCATGCTGCTATTAAATATCTTATGACGAAGAAGGACGCTAAGCCTAGACTTATTAGATGGGTACTGTTTTTACAAGAGTTTGATCTACACATAGTAGACAGGAAGGGTGCTGAAAACCCTGTAGCTGATAATTTATCTCGTTTGGAAAACATCTCTTTTGATCCTATGCCTGTTAATGATAGTTTCCCAAATGAACAGTTAGCCGCAGTAGGGGTGAGCTCGCGAGGAAGCCCTTGGTATGCTGATTATGCTAACTTTATTGTCTCCAAGTATTTGCCTCCAACTTTTACAGCTCAGCAAAGAAGAAAGTTATTTTATGATTTGAGGCATTATTTTTGGGATGACCCACACTTATACAAAGAAGGGGTTGATGGTATTATGCGAAGATGTGTTCCCGAATATGAACAAAAAGAGATATTGCGTAAATGTCATGGTAGCGCTTATGGAGGACATCATGCAGGAGATAGAACCACACAAAAGGTACTACAATCAGGTTTCTACTGGCCTACCCTTTTTAAAGATGCAAGAAAATTTGTTTTATCTTGTGATGAATGTCAGCGTGTTGGTAATATTTCTAGACGCAATGAAATGCCTATGAACTACTCTCTAGTTATTGAACCTTTTGATTGTTGGGGATTCAACTTTATGGGTCCTTTCCCTCCTTCGAAGGGTTACACTCATATTCTTGTTGCCGTTGATTATGTTACTAAGTGGGTAGAAGCCATTCCTACAAAAAGTGCTGACGGGGAAACCTCTCTAAAAATTCTTAAGGACGTTATCTTTCCTAGGTTTGGAGTGCCTAGGTATCTCATGACTGATGGGGGTTCTCATTTCATTCATGGCGGCTTTAGGAAGACCCTCGATAAATATGATGTTAATCATAGAATTGCTTCAGCTTATCACCCCTAGACTAGCGGGCAAGTAGAGTTATCAAATAGAGAAATTAAATCTATCTTGCAAAAGACTGTTAATAGGTCTAGAAAAAACTGGGCTATGAAGTTGAATGATGCTTTATGGGCTTACAGAACTGCTTACAAAAATCCTATGGGAATGTCTCCTTATAAAATGATTTATGGGAAAGATTGCCACCTACCCTTAGAATTAGAACACAAAGCTTACTGGGCAGTGAAAGAACTAAATAGAGATTGTAAGCTCGCTGATGAGAAAAGATTATTTGACTTAAGTTCTTTAGATGAATGGAGGAGTGAGGCCTATGAGAATGCTAGGCTCTTTAAGGAAAAAGTTAAAACATGGCATGGCAAGCGAATACTTAAGAGAGAGTTTCATGTTGGTGAGAAAGTTCTATCGTATAGGTCTCGTCTCAGATTTTTTGCAAGTAAGTTACTATCAAAATGGGAAGGACCTTTCATCATTGAAGAAGTATACCGTCCAGGAGCAATAAAAATTTCTTCTCTAAAAGATAATACTACACAAGTAGTGAATGGAGAGCGACTCAAACACTATATTGCTGGAGATTCTTACAATGAAGATGTTGATGCCTTTCAAGTTATAACTCCAGAGAAATTCATTGAGGACCAAATTTAGAGACCTGCAGAGTTCGTTTCCAACTAGGTAACAGTTCTGGTAAGAAAAGTTCCACGAAAATACAATCCAACTATATTTTTGCAGTTTTCAGTCAATAAGGTAAGCTACGAAGCGAAAAAGGTACGGAAACAGAGCCAGGGTGGCCCACACCACCCCATGGCGCAGGCCCACCCCTGGCTGCGCCACCAGGTGGTGAGGCCACCCAGGACGCCGCCTCCGACTCGTTTTCTCCCAGTACCTTCCTTTTAATATGAAACTTCGTAATATATAACCCCCGGATCCCCCGAGGTTCGTATATTGTGTTTGCGTCGTGTTTTTGTTTCGATCTGTTTCTGCCAGGTAGAATCCCAGATTTGGAGCCACAATGTCTTCCTCTGGATCATCAAAGGGGGATTCCTTAGAAGATATCATCAACCCATACATGAGAGAATTGAAGATCCATCCTAAGGATTTGTTGCTCGAAGGTGGGGAGGTCCATATTAAGGAGGTTCAAGGCCCTACAGGTGAAGGAAGTCTGGAGGACAGGATGGAAGCACTAGAGCAAGAAGTCTTTAGGTACAGGAAGATGGCGGAGCGTGAAGTGGACATCATCCATAAGATTTGTTCCGAACTCATCACCGAGCACCAAAAGGAGACTGAACTCAAAGACGAAGTCTTCTCACTCCGCCAAACAACCAACAAACTGCAAGCACAGTTCTATGACGTTCAAAATTAAAACTGTGAGTATGAGGCTAGATTTAAACGCATAAGTGCTGCTGCAAGTTTCAGGATGTTGGAAACCACGATATCCTTTGTTGATGGGAAGCCTTTACCCTGGAAGACGGACGAAGATGAGAGGATACCACCACCACCTAAGGAGTAATTCGTTATCAGGTTTGGCATCCCCTTGGTTTGTTCCAAGCTTGGGGGAGTGGCGCGGTATCATACTATCTTCTATCTTTTTACCTTATTAGTAGAGTCATATCATGAATAGAGGAGTTATTATGTAGTATGGTTTGCATTATGGAAGTGTCCCCTCTCTCGTTAGATATGTATCCCTTGGTGTGAGTTTCCGTTATGGAATATTAATGAGAAGTTCTATCATTTACTCTTTTGCATATCTTATATTAGTTTTCAATTCGTGGTTATATGATTGATCTTGTTGTTAGTATTGGTAGCACTTTGGGATCATTGAGTTAATTTAGTTGGTTTTGGCAAAACTGGCTCGGTCAGTAGCAACACCTTTTTGAGAGTTGAAAGAAAAAGATAGAAGTACTCTGAAGAAAAATAATTTCATCATCTTTCTTTCTTGATTTGCTCATAAGTCTAGTATTCTCTAGTTAAGATCTTTAGTGCTTCCAAGGAAGATTGCGTGTTTGTCTTTATCACTTGTATGTTTGGTTGTTTCCTTCAACTCTTGTACTTGCTACCCATCCTTGCTAGCCAAAAACCTGTACTGAGAGGGTATTCTTCTCGTGCTTCCAACTCCTTTAAACCAAAACTCATGCCATTTGTGTCCACCATACCTACCTAGTAGCATTATTGCTATTCCAAGTAAATTCTTATTTTGTCTACCTCCCAAATTAAACTTTTTATGCGAAAATTAGTGATTGAAGCTCTCATGAACTTGATGGCACACTTTACTTTCTTGCATTTAATAAACTTGAACCATTGTGAACTCTCCATCAAAGTTATATGCTTGCAAATTATAGGCTGGGGATTAGCAGAACCGTGCTGTCACGGGGAACGCTTTCAACACTTGTAAATATATACCCAGTTGATACCTTGCTCTTTTGTTTGCGGATGTCGTCGGTGTGAAATAAAAGGGGAGCTTGTAAGTCCATGGAGTTATGTATGTGTGTTAGAGAAACACCTGGGCCGTTGGTCTAATCCATGCTGACATGGTGGAAACCTGCAGCGTAACCATAATGATATCTATGAAGCATTCTTCTTATAAAAAAGAGAGATATAGCTATTGAGAAAAAGAAAAGAAAAAAGAGATACTATGAAAAGAGGAAAGAGAGAAAAAACACCATTTTCCCATGGTAAATAAGAAGATTGCTGCGATACTCATTGTCTGCTTGCCTTATCATTTTGATATGGGGATTCTTCCGTATCATCAGGCAAGGGGTACCCCGTTGGCAGTTCTCAATGATACGCACATACTTACGATGACAAGAACTTACCGGTAACTAAAGTTGAGTAGCATGAGGAGCGGCCCTCGTACTCAAGGGACTTGGGATCTTCAGTTTATAGTCTGTCAAGCATATAACTCAGATTGGACCTCACTTTCACCTTAATCACCTAAAGATGCCTATGATAGGGGCAATGAGAGATGAAAGCTAGTAAGTATCATAATTTTTGGGAGCTCTTTATGAGACTTGCAATCCCTGCGTCCCTCTGCGAAGGGCCCTTTCTTTTACTTTGTAGTTGAGTCAGTAAACCTATTTCCTTCTATCTCAGCAAGTATTTTGAGTTGACGTGTTTCATTCATTCATATGATGATTTATTCAATCATGTTTCTTATGTTCCTTGTTTTGCACATTGCTCTTATCTTGATGTTTACTACTTTGAAAGCTTTCATTGAAAACCAGCTATTTGTGAACTCTAGCAAATTATCAACTATTCTTCGACCGAGAGCTAAGTTTGTCATTACCAATCCTGATTCACTTTATGTATCTTTATTGTGTTTCCTTTACTCATTACAAGTTGAGTTATATAATAGTGAGTTGTCTTCTGTTATGATCTATGTATTTGATGAATGTGATGCTTCTTGTCCGTATTACTTTATCGACTCTTCACTCCATAAACCTGAGGCCATGTTTATTGAGCTCAGTTTCGCTTGGGGACAAGCGAAGTCTAAGCTTGGGGGGAGTTGATACGTCCATTTTGCATCACTATTCTATGTCTTAATTCACTATTATTCATTGATATATTTCGTATTGAGAGGTGACACTTATGTTATTTCATCTATTTTTGCATGGTTGATGACTTTTGGAGCATGGACCGCTGCAGTCAGGATTCTGATGGAAAAGGTGCTGTTTGGAGGCAAAATTCGCGAAGATCAGAAAATCCAGAAAATATACGGACAATCCTATTTTTCTAGAAGACTCAGGATGCCAGAAGATGGAGTGGAGGTGGGCCACAGGGGGCCCACACCACCCCATGGCGCGGGCAGGCCCAGGCCGCGCCTGGAGGTGGTGTGGCCGCCCTGGCCCACTCCAGCCTCTCTCCTCTGGCGTATATCATCCCCACGAAACCCTAAGACTCGGGGAGCGACCACAGAAAGATTCCGCCGCCTCCACGGGGCGGAAAACACCGAGAGAGAAAGATATCTCCGTTAGACAGATTTCTGCCGGGAGAATTCCTTCCCAGAGAGGGGAGATCGTCGCCATCAACACCACCATCAAGCTGGACTTCATCGGGATCATCATCATCATCACCACCATCATCACCATCAGCACCCTCATCACCATCTCCATATTGCTGTAACAATATAGTTGAATCTTGCATTAGTTCATAGGGGAAACTTTCCCGGTGTTGATTACTCTTTGTAGTTGATGCTATTGAGTGAACCATTGAATTATTGTTTATGTTCAGATTGTTATACATCATTATTCCATCTCTGATCAAGATCCATATGATGTCTTGTGAGTAGTTTGTTTTGTTCTTGAGGACATGGGAGAAGTCTTGTTGTTAGTAGTGGAGTTGCGTTGAGAAAGATTCAATAGATTGTTATTTAAGTTGTGGTGTACTTCTTCTAGTGGTGTCATGTGAACGTCGACTACATGCCACTTACCTATAAGGGCCTAGGGTAATGCATTGTGTATTTGGCTACTAATCGTAGGGGTTGCCGGAGTGACAGAAACCCGAACCCCCATTAGGAAACCATTGCACAAGGGACGTAAGGGTCTTAGAGTTTAAAGTTGTGGTTAGGTTTCTACCTTAATTACTTTCTTGTACCTACGGATGTTTGCAAGGGGTATAATCACAAGTATGTATTAGTCTTGGATGGGGCGGTACATTAGCACAGGTTCACCCACACAACACTTAGCAAGCTAAAGAAGATTAATCGACTATATGAAGCGAAAGCACTTGACAATCTTCCCATGTGTCCTCGAGAACGTTTGGTCATCTTGAGAAATACAACCGGCTTGTCCTTTGCTGCATAAAGGATTGGGCCACTTGCTGCATTTATTCCTACTGTCTTTTGTTTACTCATACTTTGTTTACTTTCTTTATCGAAAACCCCTAAAAATCCGTTTGCTAAGTATTTGCAGAGAATTCCTGATCCATACCACTAGCCAGCACCTTCTGCTCCTTGTTGGGTTCGACACTCTTACTTATCGAAAATACTGCGATACACCCCCTATACTTGTGGGTCATCAACCCACCGTATGCGAATGCAGATATGTCTGACACCCGATCATTACGACCTACCTCAGAACGGAGAACTTTCTTGGTGGTGCACACTATGGGAGAACACTTTCGTTGGTATTATGTTTAGGGATCACCTTATTAGGCTACCGTCGAGTATATAATACTAGCACACAACAAGATGCACAAATAATAAACATTGAATGTAAAAGCGATGCGATATGGTCCTTTGCACTATGATCTCCATCCCACATCTCTGGATCTGGCGCTAGGGTTTCGGTGCCGAGGGCACCAGGGTACCAATGCTTCAGTGTCCTAGTCCACCATCATGATGATAGTTACTACTACTTAGAAACATAAAATAAACTACTTTACCTTGAATACGACCATATCACACCACGACGCCCCTTCAAAACAAAGTTAGACGCTTCTACTTTATCTTTGCATGTTTTACGTGGCTATTAGGGCTTTCACGCAAGAACTATTTCTAACCTACGAACTGCAACCACAATGTTGATAAAATACTTGTCTATGGTATATCCATTTTGGGGGGCCTGTTTGTTTGCGGTACCAAAGTTCCTGGGCGAGTGCACCGCGGTACCTAAGTTGCCTGAAATTTCCGTGTTTCGAAATGTTGGGCCACCAACTACCGAGAGGGGTCATTTTGAGGCAAAATCATCTCACCCTACCAAATCCAAACATTCTGCGAAACTGCCCCGTGAAGTAGATGGTCGGGACCCCATGTCAATAATATTTCCGTGACGCGAGCGCCAACGCGACGACCATGTAGGCAAAACGAGGGACTAAAGGAGCATGGTGTGTTGACCAAATTCACAAATCCACTCCTTCCCTCCTTTCGCATGAACCCTAGCACCGACGGCGTCGAAATCCCCTCTCCAACCAGAATGATCTCTTCGGGCATTTGACTTCCGGTGCGAAGTTGCTGCGCCTACTCGCTGGTACCGAGCTCTAATGCCGAATGTCATGCCAGCCGTTGCGATGATCTAGCCCGCCTCTACCGCCGATGAGCTGAACAGCGCGAAGTATGACAGATCCTATTGCTGAGGAAGAAGTACTTCTGGATAATTGCGGGTGAGGTACTCTTCTCTTTGCTATTTGCACTACCTATAACTGCTAGCTAGCTATTGGCATTACATATATATATCGAACCTAGAATTTTTTGCTAGCACAACACTAACAAACAATTCTTATCTTTTGTCCCCAATTTTCTGTCAAGTAGGATCTCTGCTGAAGCCAAATATACGGTTACGGTCACCCTTTTTTTTGAGGTGAAATAGTAGGGAAAATTCCCCACTGTAATTTTTTATTATAAAATATGAGTATGTTACAATAAGAAATGATCTAAGGTAGATCAAAACAGTAAAGTAACATTGTTCTAAGCTGATAATATTCTACTCTATCCCTGATCTAATTGCTGGTTGAGCCATGCTTTGAATTTCTCCTTGTATTTTCCTTTGATTCTGAATTGTATCCATCTCATTTCTTGATAGAAAATTGCTTTCCATCTTTCAAATGTGGGCCTTTTGTCATTAAAAATCTTCTCATTTCTGCATATCCAAATACCCCAGGAAGTCATGATAATGATCTCCATTGCAAATGGTAGTTGTAACTTTTCTTTGATGTTTGAAATAGCTTCCAATCCTGTTAGATTTGCAGTTCTGTTTCTAGAGATATGGTCCCAGCATTTTTTTGCAAATGGACATTCCCAGAAAAGATGATTAGCTGATTCTTCCAAGTACCAGTTGGAAGTTACACAATTGTATTCTGGAAGGATGAACTTCTTTCTCTTCAGTAGATTTATTGTATTCAATCTGTCTAGAAGCAGAAGCCAGAAGAAGAACTTGTGTTTATTTTGACAGGAGGTTGCCCAAACCCAAGAAAAGTGTGGTGGTGATGGTGAGTATCCAATCATGGCTGAGTAGGCCTTTTCTACTTCAAATTTATCTGATCCCCAAATATAGTTCCAATTATCATGGGTGTCCCCCTGAGTGGTATGCCTGAATTCCTGGCATCTATCTTCCATGACTAAAAACTCAGAGTATGCTTGTTGAGAGAGTGGTAGGTGAAAGTTATCTTCTAGGTATTCAGCATGAAGGAATTCATGTACACTGATATTTGTAAACTTTGCATAGGACAGAAGGTGAGGAAATTTATTCATCAAGCACTCATATTGCCAAAGGTCAGACCAGAAATAAGCAGACCTTCCTGAATTCAGATTGCACTTAGCCATGCCTTTAAAGTTATCAATTAATTTGATATGAGATTTCCACCAGAATGATCCTTTCATGCTTCTTCTAGGTAGCTTTCCATTTTTGTAATAGGTTTCCCATATGAGATGAACCCAAGGGATGTCATGGTGGTTGTAGAATTTGTCCAAGTTTTTTAGAAGGAGGGCATTATTTTGGATCTGTAGGTTTAGCACCCCTAGACCCCCCTGATTTTTAGGACGGCAGATTTTGTCCCAAGACACAAGAGCTTGTCCTTTTGCTTGTACATCTAGAGTCCTCTTTCTCCAAAGACAATATCTCATATATTTTATAATTTGATCCTTGATGGCAATTGGTACCTCCAAACAGCTCATGAAAATAGAGGAAGTGAGGACAGAACAGATTTAACCAGCTGCAGTTTTCCTCCATAATTCAAGAAATCAGCAATACCACATAATCTTCTTTCCACTGTCTGAACAATGGGTAGAAAGTGCTCCATAGATGGTTTTGTAATGCTTAATGGTAAACCAAGGTAGGTGAAAGGGAGGCAACCAGTTTGACAGTTGATTGTCATAGCAAAATGCATAAGCCTATCATTACATATGTTTATTTGCATCATGCTAGATTTCAAATAGTTGACTTTGAGCCTAGTGGAACTTGCAAATGTTTGAAGAAGTGCTTTCAAGCATAATAATTGAGAAGCATCTACCTTAAGTACCACCAATGTATCATCAGCATATTGAAGAACAGGGAAATCACTATTGGGTGGTCCCACAATAGGTGGAGTTAGAAGGTTCATATGCATGGCCTTGTTCAGGACAGATTGTAGAAGGTCAGCAACAAGAAAAAATAGTAATGGTGAAAGGGGGTCTCCTTATCTTACACCTCTCCTGCAATAGAACTTTTTACCAGGCACACCATTCAGTAGGATTTCAGAAGTTCCAGATTCAAATATCATTTCTATCCACTTGATCCATTTTCTCCCAAATCCTCTAGCTTTAAGGATATTTATGATGGCAGAGTGGTCAATTGTATCAAAAGCCTTCTCAAAATCAAGTTTTAGAATTAAAATTTCCTCCTTTGACTTGTGGCATTAGAATAAGTATTCAAATGCCCATCCAATACAATCTTGAATAGATCTATTATTGAGAAAACCATATTGGTTTTTATGCACCAATTCCAGAATAACAGATTGCAGTCTATTTGCAAGAAGTTTGGTAATTATTTTGAATATACAGTTCAATAAGGAAATTGGTCTGAAATCAGCAGAGGTAGAAGGGCATGTGACTTTAGGAATGAGAGTAATGTAAGAAGAGTTGATGCTCTCAAGTGAAACTTTCTCATTGAAGAAATCATGAATCAGTAATTTGATATCATATCCAATGATTGACCAGCAGCTTTTGATAAATTCATTGTTAAAACCATCAGGTCCAGGTGACTTGTCATTTGGTAGATCAGAAATAACCTCCTCAATTTCCTTGTCAAGAAAAGGTTTTTCAAGTGAATTCTTCATCTCATCAGTCATTCCATTTCCATAGAAATCTTCAAGGTTATAGTGCATCTCAGTTTTGATTGATGTACCCATTCTTGCCCTGAAGTCATTCCAAAGAATATCAGCCTTGTCATAGTGATTGATAAATTCCTGTCCATTTTCATTCTTGATCATTGAGATATAATTGTGTCTATAAATGATGGTTGCTTTGGAATGAAAAAACTTAGTGTTTTCATCCCCAAGTTTCACCCATTTAATTTTCCCTCTTTGCTTCCAATAGGTGTTTTGGTTCTGAAGAAGAGAGATAATATGGGGATTTCAGGATATCTCTGAGGTGCCATTCATTGATGGTTAATGTTCTAGATTCTTCAAGTAGATCCAGAAGATCAATGGTGTCATTCACCTTAGCAATTTGGTCCTTTAAGCATGGTAACTGTTTGGCCCATATCTTGATGCCTCTCCTCACATTTTTCAACTTGGCACATATTATTTTTGCTAAGTCCTGAAAATTCACTGGTATATTCCAGGCATTTTGCACAATCATCTTAAAATCAGAATGTTGAAGCCCGAAATTTTCAAATCTAAATATTTGTGCCTTGGGGATGTTAGTTCCAATAGAGATGACACAAGGGAGATGATCAGAAGTAGGCTTGGATAGGGGTGTAACCAAAGTGTAAGGGTATTTGGTTGTCCAAGAGCTAGAAGTAAAAAACCAATCCAGTCTTTCCAGAAGTGGATCTTTTTGCATGTTACTCCAAGTGAATTTTCTGCCTTTCAGTGGAAGCTCAATAAGTCCCAGGTTGCCGATAGCATCATTGAAGAGCATAGTTTCATTTTCATCCCCCCCACTTTTATTTCTATCAGTAAGACTTCTGATAAGTTTAAAATCCCGTAACACAAGCCAGTCCACACTATCAGGCATAATGATGTTGGAAAACCAGTCCCAAAAATCCAATTTTCTATCATCTTGACATGGACCATAGATATTAGTAAGAGTCCAGGAATCATTGAATAACTGAGAGGTGAAAGTGACAGAAGTGGAGAATTCATTTTGGAAAGCTCTGATGCCATTAAATAATGAACTGCACCAAATGATGATAATCCCTCCAGAAGCACCAATTGATGGTAAGAAGTCAAAGCTGTCAAACTTATTTGGACAGAATTTTTTTAAATAATTGATATCAAAGTTTTCTATCTTGGTTTCTTGAAGACAAATGATATCACACTCAGATTCCATGATCTTGCTTTTTAATGCTAACCATTTTTTCTCAGAGTTAATTCCTCTGAGGTTCTAGTTTAGAATCTTCCAATTTCTGTTGTTACTCATTTATTAACAAATTGAGTGGGCATTGTGGTGACACAAGATTTGTAGTCACACAAACAAGACTAGACATATCATAGGGTACTGAGTACATAAATATGCATAACAGCAAATGGGTCTGCAACAACTCATAACAGACATCAAAGGTAAATGATCCAGTCGCAAAAGGATAGAATTTTGTAGACATTAACAACATTATTTAGGTGCTTTTTTCTTAGACTGCTGTCCACAGGACTCAGCAGCACCTCCCTTCTTCTTGCATGTAAGGTATGATTCTGAACCAGTCTTCTTTGGTCCAGGCTTTCCAGGTGGTTTGATGATCAAATCATTGATCTGGCTCTTCTTCAGCAACCTTTTCTCAAGCTCCCCCTCCTTAACCTTGCAAAATGAATCAGCAATGTTCTTAACAACTTTATTACTGAGACATGGTGGTGCAGCATTGCAAGAGAGACAATTATGATCAGAACAATTCACATGGCTTTTAAACCCCCCATTAAGTTCCACAATTCTAGGGCTCCTTCTCACCTCAGAGTCCACCAATGGTTCTTTACCCCCCCTCCTATTTGCAGGAGCATTTGGCACCATCATGCTTGATGGTGATTCATTTAGGCAGTGAGGAGGAATCTGTCCAACACATTCATCAGGGATAATGAAAGTGAAAGTAGTTTCTTCTGCAATTGGCTCCTTAATAATATCCCAAAGGGGAGAGGTAAGAAAGTGTCTAGCCCAACTGAATTTTTCAGGAGTGATGAGCATTAGGGTGATAAAATTAAACCAACTTACAGGGATGTCACATTGCAGTTTGCCTTTGTCAGGTGAGGGATTTATGTGTGGAGCAAAGAATCTGTCCCATAGTTCAAGGCCTTGCTTTGAGAAAGAATTCTTAGCAGAAAGCACTTCAAAGGAATTGACAAATGGGATGATGGCCATTCCAACTTGAAGATGTGCTTCATTGGGGGAGAGAAGGTTTGTGTCCTCAATCATCCAGTCATCTTGCAGGTTACCCTCATTAGCATGGATGATGTCCTCCTCATCATCCTGGTAATTTTGCAGAATATTAATCAGTCCTTCTCCCATGCCCACATCCTGGATAGCATTGGCAATATTTTGCACCACTTCCATATCCTCAGCTCCATGGAAAGATGACTTGTCACTATCAGATGAAACATTGGCAACATGAATTGATCCAGTAACAGCACTGTCAGCCTCCTGAGGTGGCAAATTCAGGTTATCTATAGGCATGTCAACCCCTTCAGCAAACACAAGTCCTTGGACATCATTCCAGTTTCCCCAGCCAGCATTATTATGTTGATGAGCAGGCTCAATCCATTGGTCCCATCCACCAATGTCTCCTTAAGGTTGTGGAGGAGGTGGTGGTGAAGGGGGTCCAAAAATGGGTCCCACCACAGGTAGGGGATGAGGGTCAGCACCATCATCAGGTAGTGGGTCCTCATCAGGTGGGGCCCCCCCAGGAGATTGCTATTTAAAATTTCAACTGAGAAGGTCCATGATTCTGTTTCCACAAGGTCCCCAATGGTGAATCTAACACTTTTAGGAACATCTAAAAGGTCAGTGACGCTGAGCTTTGCAATGATCCTGCCCTTGTGCTCAGGGTCCCTCTCCCAGAGCAGCACTTTACCAATATCAGAGAAAACTGCATTCAGGTCCTCAGTATGCCAGTAATCAAGTGGAGGACCCAGGAGCATAACCCAACATTCATTGTTAAATTGAGTCCTACGCCAGTTAATTCCTTCATTATGCCTAGCAAAAGAGATAGCAACATCCTGGAAGGGGATATGACCCGCAGCAATTAACCGGTCACGGTCACTGACATTGGCAAATTGAACATATGCAGAGCCAAATGGACAATCTTGAATATCATGAAATTCAACATGAGCATCATTGATAAAGAATTCTTGCAACACATCTCTGATATTACCAAAAGGAACTGGACCAGGGGGAAGGGGGTGGATGTGCGCAATGGCATACTGTTCATGTGCCCTTGGTCGGCGAGGAACCACCACCCTCTTGACCCGATTCCTGCCAGCCACCTGCATAATCTCAAAGCCATGGGGAAGGAATGGCTGAGGGTCAAGTGGAATGTTTGCCATTGCGTCGGCGGTTGTCGCCAGCGACGAGCAGAGCAAGGAAGTTGGGGTTTTTGCAGGCGTGGGAGTTGAGGAGGCAGGGGCTTCGGCCGAATTATTTTTTTGGGCAAGAGCAAAATCCTTAAGACAATCGTACACCCTGGGCCGCGAAACTTGCGGCGTGACATGGGTCTTGAACCAATGCAGGTAAGATTTGTCGGGCCAGGGACAAGAAGGGAAAGTAGGAAATTTCAAAAATGGCAAAAGACCAGGCAAATTAATTGTGGTTGATTTGTTGACTGCAGGTGATTTCACACCCTCAATAACTTTACCATTAATCACAATTTCCGCAAATGATGTACCCGGTACCACTCGTTTAATGTCACCTTTTATTTGACCGTTACTGCATGGGACCGATGACGTCGATGAACCAATACGATCAAAAACAGAGGTTTTATTTTTCTTTTTGTATGAAACAAATGTCCAATCCTTGTCCAATTCTTTGTAATATTCTTTCTCTTCGAATTTCCAATTTGGGCCTCCATCACCCCAAAGGTTGATCTTCAAGATAAATGATTCATCAGAGAAAGAACCAGAATTATATATTTCGAAACCCACAGCTCTTGATGTAACAGAGAACCTAAAGGTTCGATCATGGAGGATCTTGACTTGAAATTTTGATGCTTGACCCCCAAAACATGCTTGAAGAACAATGCCAATAGTATGAATATCAATCTTAAAATTAGCACGACCAAATGAGCCAACCAGGAAGAAAGGTCTTCTGCGAAATCCTCCCGAGAAATTGATGTGGTGACCAAATTTTTTGAACATATTTTTCTCAAAATTCATCCCTTTAGAGAAATCCAATGAAATGCAATTGTTGTGCTTGGCTGATGATGCAAGGGGCACGTCGATAATTTGAGCACCCACCACCACTCTTTTGATGACAAGGTCCAAAATCACACGAGAGGAGACTTTCTCATTTAGAAGAAGGAATCTAGCATCAATAACCACTTTGTCATGATTTAGTAACACAACCCGCCTAGCAAGAGTATATAGGACCAAAAAACCAGGAGCTTTGTCCAAATCATCAGAAGGCAAGGAAGATCTAGTAACGTGCCACATAAGTTTCAAATCTTCCCTCTTGCAATCATGAACATGAGAAGTCCCAAGAAAAGCAGAAGTTGGTGACGAAATATCATTGATTCTTGCAAGATGAGAGGGGAACCTCACCACAGAACCAATCATGAGAACCTACCCATTTTCCATGCTTCTACCCTCAAGTGGTGAACCGTTGGCATTGAGAATGACCAGCCAGCGATTATCCGAGAAAACCAGAGATCCAACAAGGAACTTAGCATCGGTGGACCTTCCTGAATAGGTGATTTTCCAACCACCACCAGATGAATCCAGTGAAAGAGAGCCCATGAATAGGTGTGCGACGGCGCCGGAGTGGCGCCGGCGAGAGCCGGTGAGAGGGTCCTCCGAGAGGCATGCCTCGGAAATCGTGCGGGTTTCAGAGACTCTCTACTCCTGCTATATGCTCTGTGGCTACCACATTAAATTAGCAGATGTGAAGAGCAAGTGGAATCAAGCTTGCTGTCTGAAGATGGAAGTAGTGCCTGTGCAGTTATGCACTATCCTTGGTATGGTTGCTGTTGTGCGTGAACTTGCTAAAATGGGGCCAGAGCAGATTGCACGATTCAGCTTCATTGATGAATGAGGCTTCACGGTTCCTATAGCGTGTGAGAGTCAGCTAATTGGGTTGATGAAACAATTTGCTGGGCTTCACATGGTTATGCTGATTTGTAACATACTGGATGTGGAAGCTCCTGCTACTAGGAGTCGCCCAGTTATTATTGGATAGGATGGTCTAACTCGAACCCCTACTGTTGTTGAGAAAAATGTGGTTCGTTGTCCACGACATGCTACTATCAGGTAACCTCCTCGTAGGAGTCCCCGTATTGCCGTTGTGGAAAACTCTACTCTAGAATCTGCTGGTACTGGTAGTCCCCGTGGTGTTGTTGCTCCGGCTGCTGCTGACCCAATCCATGCCGCTGTTGAGAAAACTAAGGCTTTCGGAGGCTGCCCCGCTGTTGTTGCCAAGACCGCTACCTTGTGTGCTGCTCCTCCTCGAGACTGTGCTCAAGTTGTGTGAACCCATGCTCTAGAATCTGCCGGTACTGGTCGTCCCCGTGTTGTTGTTGATCTGGCCGCTGTTGACCCAATCCCTGCCGCTGTTGAGCAAACTAAGGCTTCCGGAGGCTGCCCCACTATTGTTGCCAAGACTACTGCCTTGTGTCCTCGAACCCGTGCTTAGGTTCAGCAAGTTGCTGGTCTAGAGCTAGCTCATGGTCTGGACTCTGCTAGCACTCGAAACACTGCTGTTGTGGGAAATGCTCCTGATAGTCGACGTGGTGTGGCAGCAGCTGATCCTATTGTGGCTGCCATTAGCCGGGGACCTGCCTATCCACCATGTATTGTAGCTCCCGCTGCTAAGGGCCCTCGCCTTTCTCCTGGTCCTAGTACTTCCACCGAGGTTGATCCAACTAACGATGATGCAGGTGATGGCGATGGTGGCATTGTGGCTGGGTCTGATGGTGCCGCTCCACCTCTCGAACCTCTCAGAGGTTTCTATCCTGTAGAACCTGATGATGGCAAAGTAATCGTTCGTATCGGTGTCGCGGATTATACTGCAAAATTAGATGATGGCACAAAAAAATTCTATGACGAGTTTGATGTAATCCTTGGAAGATACGATCCTAAAGTGGTAGAGTTATCTGACCTGATTGCATTGTTACGTGTGTAGGTGCTGTGGGGGTCCTCCCAGGTAGCATGTTTGGTATATTTTGGTAACAGGAGCAAAAAGGCTATCGAAGTGAAAGATACCAGGGATTTAGTCATACTGTTTACAAGGAAACATTATAGAGGTGAAGTGTACTTCCACTTGATAGTGCAAATGGTTGGAGAGGATTTGGATGTCGACAATAGAGATGATGGACTTGTAGAAGGCATGCGTGAACTGATCCATGGCATCACTACGGCTAGTGCGACTGGGTGTAGCTTCGAACAGAGGAGAGTCTTACAGAGGAGCGTCATAAAGAGGAGCAAGAAGAGCATCCCCAGAAAGGGCACCCTGAAGAAGAACATCACCAAGGAGACCATGCCAGAGAAGAGGACGCCCAAGAGTCACACGAAAAAAGGCACCACGCCGTAGAGTACACCCCTGAGATCTAGTCAAAATGCCACACCAAACGGTAGCAGCAAAAACGCTAATAGGGCTAGCATGGTGGTGAACACTCCAAGGAGTGGTAGCAAAAAGGAGAAGATGGCAAGCACAGAGGCTACCACACCCGGTGGGAGCAGAAAAAATGATAATTTGGAGCGGAACACGCCGCTGAGGTCAGGCAATAATGCCAACACGAAGGAGAACACGCCCAATAGTAGCAGCAAAAGGGCTAATTTGGAGCGGAACACGCCGCTGAGGTTAGGCAATAATGCCAGCACGAAGAAGAACACGCCCAATAGTAGCAGCAAAAGGGCTAATTTGGAGCGGAACACGCCGCTGAGGTCAGGCAGTAATGCCAGCACGAAGGAGAACACCCCCAATGGTAGCAACAAAAGGGCTAATTCGAAGAAGAACACGCCGTAGAGATCAGGCAATAATGCCAGCACCCTGGAGCCAACACCCGTGAGGGGAGGCAGGAAGGAGATCACACCCAAGAGCGGCAACAAAAAGCCTAGTTCGATGGGGAATGGAACATAGATGTCAAGCCCTACTGATACCATCAGGAAAGATTACATCAGGAAGGAGGATGTACACAGGAAGAGCAAGAGGGTTCTGTACAGTCAAGTTGAAATTGATTCTAACTGCTGTTTGTCTACTAAAGTACCTGGGATGCATGCAAACGTAAGAACACCCCATGTGGTTCCAGCAGAACAAACCGAGTGTCTTGGAGAAAACAGAGTTGCCGGTGAGGTAGATTGGGGCAATGTTCCGGTCCATCCGGGTGGAGATGATGGTGCAGACCCACCCATGGGAGTCAATATGATGTGTGCAGTACTAGGCATTAGAGACGATGGCCAGGATTCTGAATCAGACGAAGAAGGCACTATAGAGGATCAAGAATCTAGTGATGATGAAATAGATGAGGAACTTAACAATGAGGCTGGTATTCTAGTCGATGATTTGGGTGTTGAAGTAGAAGAAATGAAACATGACCACGAGTATCCTATAATTTCGGTCGGTACCGAGTTTAGGAGCATGCATGAGTTCAGGATGTCGTTCCGGCATTTTTGTATCAAGGGGAGTTCGATGCTTATCGACTGAAGAACGCTGCCCAGAGGTATGAGGTCGTTTGCAAGTTAACGTGGATGAATGGACTGGCCGAGGTACATTGTCCATGGAGGATCACAGCAAGAGCCTTACCTGCGTCGAATGCAATTAGGGTACTGGGGCAATGAATGCAGCAAACCATTAGAACTTTCTCTCTTTTCACTCTATAACTACAATTGTTGTGCGATATCTTTCTGGCAACTAGTCGACTCCGCTTATCTTTTAAATGAATCTGTGTTGCAGGTGAACAAAATGGGCCCTCCACACATGTGTCCGACATGCAGCAAACTGAAATCCTCAATGGCTGATACGGAGTGGGTGGCTATACAAGCTATGTCCATACTAAAGGATAACCCTAAGGAGACCGTGAAGAATATTCAGATTAGCCTCGGTTCTAAATACAACATTGTCCTACCATATTACACGGTTTGGAAAGGTAAAGAGAAAGCTCTTGGGGTCTTGCAAGGGGATTGGACCAATAGCTTCAGGATGTTGTACAACTTCAAGGCGAAGGTACAAGCTAGGTGTCCGGGGAGTGTTGTGGAGATTGACACCGAATCAGTACGTGGTAAAATATATTTCAAAAGATTTTTTATGGCGCTTAAACCTTGCATCCAGGGATTCAAGGACGGTTGTAGGCCGTATCTGAGTGTAGACATCACTGTCCTAACTGGCAAATGGAAAGGCTGCCTGCCATCTGCCACAACACTTGATGGTCACAACTGGATGTTCCTAGTAGCATTCTGGCTGTTTGAAATAGAAACGGAGGAAAACTGGGTCTGGTGTATGAGGCAGCTCAGGAGATCAATAGGCCACATGGATCCATTGGCTATATCCACGGATGCATGCAAAGGGCTAACGAATGCAGTGAAGGAGGTGCTCCCGCGAGATGAAGGTAGAGAATGCCATGCCCATATGATGCTCAACTTGTACTCACACTATGCAGGGAGCGTATTTCGTTACATGTTTCCTGCTGCTAGAGCTTACAAACCTAGTAGCAGCGAATATTTCATGAGCAAGATTTTTGCGGAAGCCCCTGAACTTCCAGAGTACTTAGCCATCCATCATTCGCAGCTATGGAAGAGGAGTCAATTCAACCCTGACATCAAAGTTGATTACATAAACAACAACCTTGCAGAATGCCTGAATAACTGGGTGAAGGACATAAAAGTGTGTCCTGTTCATATCTTGATGGACAACATACGTGGTATGATCATGAAGCTGTTAAATATAAGGAGAGAGATCGGTAGGAGACTTAGAGGACATATGCTACTGCCAGTTGTGTAGCAACTGCACAAGAGAAGCCGAGGACTTGCTCATCTTAAGGTTCTCACGTCAACCAGCAGCAGCTGTGAGGTGGTCGATATGTCCAAAAGTGGCAAAAGGGATGTTGTGAACATCCAGCTGCGAGAATGCACCTGCATAGAGTGGAAGCATACCAGGAAACCTTGCGACCACGCCTTGGCCTTCTTGGTGAAGAAAACAACTCTACCACATTTGGATCAGCATTTGTCAAACTACTACTCTATGGAAAAGTTCAGAGCTGCGTACGCTGGATCCATCGAGCCATGTACAGACCCATCTCAGTGGCCTCCAGTCCAATTGACTTTCAAGCTTTCCCAGCCAGTTACAAAAAGGGGCAGATGAAGACCTCAGGTGAATAGGTTTAAGAATTTTCTCGAGAAGAAGGGTTCGGCTTTCTGTGCTACCAAGAAGGGCAAAAACAGATGCAAGACCTGCCATCTTATACGCCATAGAGCAGCAGGCTGTCCCCTTAATGCTCCCAAACCTAGGTATGAGATGGTACATTCACAAAAAAAAATTTGTTTATAGTCTGTAGATATAAGGTAGTAATCCATGTACTGTTTTTTTACAGGAAGCGCAAGGTAAGAAACAAGACATCCCATTCAGTGATTTTTCTGTGCGAAGAAAACCAAAATGAGTGGAGTGATGATGCTGGACAAGATTCTGGTGCTGATAGGCCTGACTTCCCTCGACCTAGAGATGCAGGGTGCGTGAAGGTAAGAAAATTGGCACCAAGGAAGAGGAAGAAGGCAGGAGATGAAGAAGCCAGTGGACGTGAAGGCAAGAGGAAGAAAGTTGGCACCCAAGCAGAGAAAGAAGGCTAGCAGTGTAGAAGCCTAATGATGTACTGAACTTGAACCTATATATGTAGTTCGGTTAAACTCTGGAGCTGTGTGCGTGGAAATTGGCAGGCGAAACAATCTGCCTCCCGTGCTCGGGGTAAAATGTATCGTGACTTGAGGATTGGATACGGCCAAGGCCACTAGTTCAATCCGAAATTGTGACTGTGCCACTACTATCCGAACAATCGCGATAGCTGAGCAGTTAAGGTATCTCCAAAATCAATGGGTGTTAGTGGCACATATATGAATTATTTATAGGCGCTTAATAAATCCCTGCTATTGGCATTACACTTATGATAAGGTTCTGAGCTGAAAAACAAGTTCTAAGCTGGCTGCTACACTCCACGAAGCAGCAACTTATTTCAGCTGCTGGACAATGACATGGCAACATAAACTACAAAGGCAACAGATAATGCCCAGATAATGAGGAAATTGTTTCCACTATCTGGCCTAATATATTGAGCCCGTCTGTCCCACCACCTCCCTGCCCCTGCCTCCCCTACACCTGGCGAAGCTCCTAGATCTCTCACTCCAACGCACGGATCTCCTCTTTATTGTCCCACACAGCATCACATAGATCCTGAACAAGCTCTCTATGAAAACCTGTCAGTGGCTTTTCGATCCACACAAACTTGTCACAGCTAGTTCCCCTCCCTTCCTGCGAAGTAGATCGAAGGAAACAAAAAAAAGAATTACATTACGCTTTCTGGATCTGAGTTACCATTGTACCTTCAGTAGGAACTTACCGCTCTCATGCTGCAGTTGCTGAATTTTCCTGCAGTTTTTTCGTCGGTCCACGAAATCCATCTCAGCATCTTCTCACTGCACAAACACAACATATCGGGGAAGTAATCGTAGGGCTCCCTCCGGTACCTGATGGGGGAACCCACCTGATGGCGTTGAGCCGACCCTAATTCCGCCTGAGATGAACTGCATGAGCTGCGAGCCATGAGTGGGGGGAGCGAGGGCAGAGGAAAGAGGAGCCTTTGGATGTTAGTGTAGTGGCGCGGTGATTTATCCCCACTTAATAACTCTGGCAGAATCCTAGCGTCCACATTCGGCTGACAGGTGGGGGACCTAGCGTGCGGACTTGTCAACCAAACCTCGCGCCTTCGTGGTTCAAAGGCCCTCTCGCGTGCATTGGACGAAATTTTTTGGCACCTTTCCCACGTACATATCACTAGGAGGCCTTGCTCGAGAACCAGACACGCCTGGCCCACACTCTTACTCCCACCTAGGAACTTGTCATGGCTCGCGTCGGCAGATCCATCCGCTCCACCGCTTCTGGTAGGGCTCGCCGCGACGGATCAACCCCAAGATCCTATCATCACAGTATCCAATGGCCATGGTTTCTTGAGCGAAGTGACGATGCTACGTCTCCGAGCTCGACCCCTCCTACCTGTAGAAGCACTGATGTGACGTCGAGATCGAGCAGGAGCCACCAGGCGCGGCGGGGCTCGGTTCACGCCAACCCCGTCACCTTCGTCATTGTCGATTCTGATGTGGAGGAAGATGGGGACAAAGCTGTGCAGAACGCCATTGTTGCTTCCTTGGCGAAGGGCAAGCCACGGGCGGGAGTGGATGTCGCTGGGAAGGGCACGGCGATGTCACCAATCAAGGTGGACTCCAACGATAGTGCTGTGATGTGGGTTTAGATGTTGTTTAGGATGGTTGCAATTTCGGTTGTGTTTAGTGCGAGTACAATTATTGTAATGGGTTTGTCGAGCTATATTGAGAAATATGTGTAATAGCAGCGTGTAAGTGCTTCCACTTTAGAAATTGTGTCTGTGCCATTTGCATGTTGCCTTATCAATGTGGATTACATGTAAACAATCCAACGAAAACCAGATTACAACCATCAGACAGGAGTGGCAGGATGGAAGAGGAGTGGGGACAGTGGCTTAGAGGGGAAGGAAGAGAAGTAAGGGGGGGGGGGGGCGTGACACTGGCAGGTGGGCCCATAGAACACGTCACACTGACATGCAGGAGCGGGAGCACGTGGTATTGCCAGTCTGTCTAGAGCAAGCGAACTTTGCAACGTGACAACAGTAAGCTGATTGGACCAATAACTCGTCGAATTATTAAGGAGTACTAAAAAAACTATAACTGGGGTACATTCGCACAACACGTATGCTCTGCGCACCTAAGAAGCATCGCTTAAGTCTAACAGTAATGACATCATAAGTACTACATTTCCCTATCGGTCTTCTCGATACAAATGTACAAATGCATCTGCCTGTTCGGTCTAGCACCGACAAGGTACTGAGATGGCACACATAGGATCGACCTTAGGTCCGCATACTCTGCCTCCCGCAACGTCTGGCAGCTCGACGCCTCGGCTAGCACAAGAATGCTATCGGACAGTGGCTGGGCGTTCGCCCACATGCGCACCGTGTATAGGGGCCATGCGCATGAGACCGACCTGACGCATACCACACAATCGAAGGTGGGCCTAGCTCTGGTTCCCGGAACACCGGCGGTGATGGTCAGGACGAAAACAGAGCCACCCCCTGGAAAATTAGTCGCGGCGTGCCGAGTCAGTGAACGACACCTGATCTTGGATAAGTTGATCTTGCTTGTACGAGATCCTAATCACTTTGATCAAGTGCTCCTCTGCAAGGTGGACGACGAACTCTGCCGGCGGGCCGGTGTAGTTGCAGCCCAGCTCTGTGCAGGAGCACGCGCCGTGCGGGCACACGAGCTCGTGGAGCGGGAGCTTGTGGTTGGGGTACCGACGAAAGCATCCTGGGTGGGAGCACACAAGCGTGAACGCCGCTACGAAGTTGCACGCGAGGATCTCCAGATTCTTGGGCTGCAGCATCTGCCACATCTGAAGTTCATTGAGAAATCGGAAAAAAGATCACCAGTTAGATCAGTGAATAGCAGGAATATGTAAGATAAATTCAAAAGCTTGTAAAATGATTTCTTAGCATGAAGGTAGCGACCGAGAATCAATGGATGTCATCCGGGCATGGCACGAAAGCCGGTGGTGTCGTCCGGGCGCACGGTGACGTGTGGTGGATGAGGGGAGAGGGGGCTGTGGAGTAGACGTGCTCCCTCACGAGCTCTATGATATTACTAGTAGGCTATAGGGGAGTGTAAATTATAGTAATATAAGTTAAAATGTAAGCGCGGCCAATCATCCCGCGGAACAGCCTACTCGCGGATCGCTCTTACAAAGAACCATCTTATTCGGCCATGCGCCCCAATCGAACGGTCTACAACAATCGGATCAGACAACTAGTTCTTCAGGGGGGATTCTAGAAGACGCGATCTTATGTGGTTTCTCATTACAAGAACACACATGCAATGACTCTGGTGGATCCATATGTGGTTTGTGGAAAAACACACATGCAATGACACTGGTTGATCTATATGTGGGTTATGGAAAGAACACACATGCAATGACACTGGTGGATCCATATGTGGTTTATCATTATAAGAACACACATGCAATGACACTGGTGGATCCATATGTGGTTCATGAAAACAACACACATGCAATAACTCTGGTGGATCCATATGTGATTTGTGGAAAGAACACAAATGCACTGACACTGGTTGATCCATATGTGGGTTGTGAAAAGAACACACATGCAATGAAACTGGTGGATCCATATGTGGTTTGTCATTACAGGAACACACATGCAATGACACTAGTGGATCCATATGTGGTTCATGAAAAGAACACACATGCAATGACTCTGGTGGATCCATATGTGATTTGTGAGAACAACACATATGCAATGACTCGGGTGGATCCATATGTGGTTCATTACAAGAACACGCATGCAATGACTCTGGTGGATCCATATGTGGTTCATGAAAAAACACACATGAAATGACACTGGTGGATCCATATGTGGTTAGTCATTACAAGAACACACATGCAATGACACTGGTGGATCCATACGTGGTTCATGAAAAGAACATAGATGCAATGACTCTGGTGGATCCATATGTGATTTCTGAGAACAACACACATGCAATGACTCTGGTGGATCCATATGTGGTTCATTACAAGAACACGCATGCAATGACTCTGGTGGATCCATATGTGGTACATGAAAAGAACACACATGCAATGGCATTGGTGGATCCATATGTGGTTCATTACAAGAACACACATGCTATGACTCTGGTGGATCCATATGTGGTTCATGAAAAGAACACACATTTCAATGGCTTTGGTTGATCCATATGTGGTTCATTACAAGAACACACATGCAATGACTCTGGTGGATCCATATGTGGTTTGTGGAAAGAACACACATCCAATGACTCTGGTGGATCCATATGTGGTTTGTGAAAAGAACACACATCCAATGACTCTGGTGGATCCATATGTGGTTTGTGAAAAGAACAAACATGCAACGTCTCTAGCTGTGGTTAATGAAAAGAATAGACATGCAATGACTCTAGCTGTGGTTTATTAAAAGAACACACATGCAATGAAACTCGTGGATCCATATGTGGTTCATGAAAAACACACACATGCAATGACTCTGGTGGATCCATATGTGATTTGTGAGAAGAACACACATGCAATGACTCTGGTGGATCCATATGTGGTTTGTGGAAAGAACATACATGCAATGACTCTAGTGGATCGATATGTGGTTTGTGAAAAGAACAACATGCAATGACTCTGGTGGATCCATATGTGGGTTGTGGAAAGAACAACCATGCAATGACTCTAGCTGTGGTTAATGAAAAGAACAGACATGCAATGACTCTAGTGGATCCATGTGTGGTTTATGGAAAGAACATACAAGCAATGACATTGGTATATCCATATGTGGTTTGTGGAAACAACACACATGCAATGACACTGGTGGATCCATATGTGGTTTGTCATTACAAGAACACACATGCAATGACACTGGTGGATCCATATGTGGTTCATTACAAGAACACACATGCACTCACTCTGGTGGATCCATATGTGGTTCATGAAAAGAACACACATGCAATGGCATTGGTGGATCCATATGTGGTTCATTACAAGAACACACATGCAATGACTCTGGTGGATCCATATGTGGTTTGTGGAAATAACACACATTTCAATGACACTGGTGGATCCATATGTGGTTTGTGCAAAGAACACACATGCAATGACATCGGTGGATCCATATGTGGTTTGTCATTACGAGAACACACATGCAATGACATTGGTGGATCCATCTGGTTTGTGAAAAGAACACACATTTAATGACACTGGTGGATCCATATGTGGTTTGTGAAAAGAACACACATCCAATGACTCTGGTGGATCCATATGTGGTTTGTGAAAAGAACAGACATGCAATGACTCTAGCTGTGGTTAATGAAAAGAACAGACATGCAATGATTGTAGCTGTGGTTTATTAAAAGAACACACATGCAATGACACTAGTGGATCCATATGTGGTATGTGAAAAGAACACACATGCAATGACTCTAGTGGATCCATATGTGATTTGTGAGAAGAACAAATATGTGCTTTGTGAAAAGAACAAACATGCAATGACTCTGGTGGATCCATATGTGGGTTGTGGAAAGAACACACATGAAATGACTCTGGTGGATCCATGCGTGGTTTGTTATTACAAGAACACACATGCAATGACACTGGTGGATCCATCTGTTGTTTGTGGAAAGAAACGCACATGTAATGACATTGGTTGATCCATATGTGGGTTGCGGAAACAACGCACATGCAATGCCATTGGTGGATCCATGTGGTTGGTGAGAAGAACACACATGCCATGACTCTGGTCGATCCATGTATGGTTTGTGGAAAGAACATACATGCAATGACATTGGTTGATCCATATGTGGTTTGTGGAAAGAACACACATGCAATGAAACTGGTGGATCCATATGTGGTCTGTCATTACAAGTACACACATGCAATGACACTGGTGGATCCATATGTGGTTTGTGGAAAGAATACACATGCAATGACTCTGGTGGATCCATATGTGATTTGTGAGAAGAACACACATGCAATGACTCTGGTGGACCATATGTGGTTTGTGGAAAGAACATACATGCAATGAATCTAGTGGATCCATATGTGGTTTGTGAAAAGAACAAACATGCAATGACTCTGGTGGATCCATATGTGGGTTGTGGAAAGAACACACATGCAATGACTCTGGTGGATCAATGTGTGGTTTGTCATTACAAGAACACACATGCAATAACACTGGTGGATCCGTATGTGGTTTGTGGAAAGAACACACATGGAATGACATTGGTTGATCCATATGTGGGTTGTGGAAAGAACACACATGTAATTACATTGGTGGATCCATGTGGTTTGTGAGAAGAACACACATGCAATTACTCTGGTGGATCCATGTGTGGTTTGTGGAAAGAACATACATGCAATGACAATGGTGGATCCATATGTGGTTTGTGAAAAGAACACACATGCAATGACACTAGTGGATCCTTATGTGGTTTGTCATTACAAGAACACACATGCAATGACATTGATGGATCCATGTGGTCTGTGAGAACAACAAACATGTAATGAAATTTATGGATCCATGTGGTTTGTGAGAAGAACAAACATGCAATTAATCTGGTGGATCCATGTGTGGTTTGTGGAAAGAACATACATGCAATGATATTGGTTGATCCATATGTGGTTTGTGAAAAGAACACACATGCAATGACACTGGTATATCCATGTATGGTTTGTGGAAAGAACATACATGCAATGACAGTGGTTGATCCATATGTGGTTTGTGGAAAGAACACACATGCAATGACACTGGTGGATCCATATGTGGTTTGTGAAAAGAACACACATGCAATGACATTGGTGGATCCATATGTGGTTTGTGAGAAGAACACACATTTCAATGACACTGGTGGATCCATATGTGGTTTGTGAAAAGAACACACATCTAATGACTCTAGTGGATCCATATGTGGTTTGTGAAAAGAACTAATATGGAATGTCTCTAGGTATGGTTTGTGAAAATAACAGACAATACAATGAGTCTGGTGGATCCATATGTGGTTTGTGGAAAGAACACACATGCAATGACTCTAGCCGTGGTTAATGAAAAGAACACACATGCAATGACTCTAGTGGATCCATGTGGGTTGTGAAAAGAACAAACATGCAATGACTCTAGCTGTGGTTAATGAAAAGAACAGACATCCAATGACTCTGGTGGATCCATGTGTGGTTTGTGGAAAGAACATACATGCAATGACACTGGTTGATCCATATGTGGGTTGTGGAATGAAAACACATGCAATTACATTGTGGGATCCATGTGGTTTGTGAGAAGAACACACATGTAATGACTCTGGTGGATCCATGTGTGGTTTGTGGAAAGAACATACATGCAATGACATTGGTTGATCCATATGTGGTTTGTGGAAAGAACACACATGCAATGACACTGGTGGATCCATATGTGGTTTGTCATTACAAGAACACACACGCAATGACACTGGTGGATCCATATGTGGTTCATTACAAGAACAAACATGCAATGACTCTGGTGGATCCATATGTGGTTCATGAAAATAACACAGATGCAATGACATTGGTTGATCCATTTGTGGTTCGTTACAAGAACACACATGGAATAACTCTGGCGGATCTATATGTGGTTCATGAAAAGAACACACATGCAATGACATTGGTTGATCCATATGTGGTTCATTACGAGAACACACATGCAATGACTCTGGTGGATCCATATGTGGTTTGTGGAAAGAACACACATGCAATGACACTGGTATATCCATGTGTGGTTCATTACAAGAAAACACATGCAATGACTCTAGTGGATCCATATGTGTTTTGTGATAATAACAAACATGCAATGCCATTGGTTGATCCATGTGATCTGTGGAAAAAACAGACATCCAATGACATTGGTGGAGCCATGTGTTTTGTGAGAAGAACACACATGCAATGGCATTGGTGGATCCATATGTGGTTCATTTCAAGAACACACATGCAATGACATTGGTGGATCCATATGTGGTTCATTGCAATAACACACATGTAATGACTCTGGTGGATCCATATGTGGTTTGTTGAAACAACACACATGCAATGACATTAGAGGATCCATGTGGTTTGTTGGAAGAACACACATGCAATTACTCTGGTGGATCCATGTGTGGTTTGTGGAAGGAACATACGTGCAATGACAATGGTGGATCCATATGTGGTTTGTGAAAAGAACACACATGCAATGACACTGGTGGATCCTTATGTGGTTTGTCATTACAAGAACACACATGCAATGACATTGATGGATCTATGTGGTTTGTGAGAAAAACAAACATGCAATTAATCTGGTGGATCCATGTGTGGTTTGAGGAAATAACATACATGCAATGATATTGGTTGATCCATATGTGGTTTGTGAAAAGAACACACATGCAATGACACTGGTGGATCCATGTATGGTTTGTGGAAAGAACATACATGCAATGACAGTGGTTGATCCATGTATGGTTTGTGGAAAGAACATACATGCAATGACATTGGTTGATCCATATTTGGTTTGTGGAAAGAACACACATGCAATGACACTGGTGGATCCATATGTGGTTTGTGAAAAGAACACACATGCAATGACATTGGTGGATCCATATGTGGTTTCTGAGAAGAACACACATTTCAATGACACTGGTGGATCCATATGTGGTTTGTGAAAAGAACACACATCTAATGACTCTAGTGGATCCATATGTGGTTTGTGAAAAGAACAAACATGCAATGACTCTAGCTATGGTTTGTGAAAATAACAGACAATACAATGAGTCTGGTGGATCCATATGTGGTTTGTGGAAAGAATACACATGCAATGACTCTAGCCGTGGTTAATGAAAAGAACACACATGCAATGACTCTAGTGGATCCATGTGGGTTGTGAAAAGAACAAACATGCAATGACTCTAGCTGTGGTTAATGAAAAGAACAGACATCCAATGACTCTGGTGGATCCATGTGTGGTTTGTGGAAAGAACATACATGCAATGACATTGGTTGATCCATATGTGGGTTGTGGAAAGAACACACATGCAATGACACTAGTGGATCCATATGTGGTTTGTCATTACAAGAAAACACATGCAATGACACTGGTGGATCCATATGTGGTTTGTGGAAAGAACACACATGCAATGACATTAGTTGATCCACATTTGGGTTGTGGAAACAACACACATGCAATGACATTGGTGGATCCATGTGGTTTGTGAGAAGAACACACCTTAAATGACTCTGGTGGATCCATATGTGGTTTGTGGAAATAAGATACATGCAATGACACTGTAGATCCATATGTGGTTTGTGGAAAGAACACATATGCAATGACACTAGTGGATTCATATGTGGTTTGTGGAAAGAACACACATGCAATGACTCTGGTGGATCCATATGTGGTTCATGAAAAGAACACACATGCAATGACATTGGTTGATCCATATGTGGTTTGTCATTGCACACATGTGGTTGATCCATATCTTAATGGTTTTTGGAAAAAACAGACATGCAATTACACTGGTGGATCCATATGTGGTTCATTACAAGAACAAACAAGCAATGACTCTGGTGGATCCATATGTGGATCATGAAAAGAACACAGATGCAATGACATTGGTTGATCCATATGTGGTTCGTTACAAGAACACACATGGAATAACTCTAGCGGATCCATATGTGGTTCATGAAAAGAACACACATGCAATGACATTGGCTGATCCATATGTGGTTCATTACGAGAACACACATGCAATGACTCTGGTGGATCCATATGTGGTTTGTGGAAAGAACACACATGCAATGACACTGGTAGATCCATGTGTGGTTCATTACAAGAAAACACATGCAATGAGTCTAGTGGATCCATATGTGTTTTGTGACAATAAAAAACATGCAATGCCATTGGTTGATCCATGTGATCTGTGGAAAAAACAGACATCCAATGACATTGGTGGAGCCATGTGTTTTGTGAGAAGAACACACATGCAATGGCATTGGTGGATCCATATGTGGTTCATTACAAGAAAACACATGCAATGACATTGGTGGATCCATATGTGGTTCATTGCAATAACACACATGTAATGACTCTGGTGGATCCATATGTGGTTTGTGGAAAGAACACACATGCAATGACATTGGAGGATCCATGTGGTTTGAGAGAAGAACACACATGCAATTACTCTGGTGGATCCATGTGTGGTTTGTGGAAGGAACATACGTGCAATGACAATGGTGGATCCATATGTGGTTTGTGAAAAGAACACACATGCAATGACACTGGTGGATCCTTATGTGGTTTGTCATTACAAGAACACACATGAAATGACATTGATGGATCTATGTGGTTTGTGAGAAAAACAAACATGCAATTAATCTGGTGGATCCATGTGTGGTTTGTGGAAAGAACATACATGCAATGATATTGGTTGATCCATATGTGGTTTGTGAAAAGAACACACATGCAATGACACTAGTAGATCCATGTATGGTTTGTGGAAAAAACATACATGCAATGACATTGGTTGATCCATATGTGGTTTGTGGAAAGAACACACATGCAATGACACTGGTGGATCCATATGTGGTTTGTGAAAAGAACACACATGCAATGACATTGGTGGATCCATATGTGGTTTGTGGAAAGAACACACATGCAATGACACTGGTGGATCCATATGTGGTTTGTGAAAAGAACACACATGCAATGACATTGGTGGATCCATATGTGGTTTGTGAGAAGAACACGCATTTCAATGACACTGGTGGATCCATATGTGGTTTGTGAAAAGAACACACATCTAATGACTCTAGTGGATCCATATGTGGTTTGTGAAAAGAACAAACATGCAATGACTCTAGCTATGGTTTGTGAAAATAACAGACAATACAATGAGTCTGGTGGATCCATATGTGGTTTGTGGAAAGAACACACATGCAATGACTCTAGCCGTGGTTAATGAAAAGAACACACATGCAATGACTCTAGTTGTGGTTAATGAAAAGAACAAACATGTAATGACTCTGGTGGATCCATGTGTGGTTTGTGGAAAGAATATACATGCAATGACATTGGTTGATACATATGTGGTTTGTGGAAAGAACACACATGCAATGACACTGGTGGATCCATATGTGGTTTGTCATTACAAGAACACACATGCAATGACACTGGTGGATCCATATGTAGTTCATTACAAGAATGCGCATGCAATTACTCTGGTGGATCCATATGTGGTTCATGATAAGAACACACATGCAATGGCATTGGTGGATCCATATGTGGTTTGTGAAAAGAACACACATGCAATGACACTGGTGGATCCATATGTGGTTCATGAAAAGAACAGACATGCAATGACTCTAGTGGATCGATATGTGATTTGTGAGAAGAACACACATGCAATGACTCTCGTGGACCATATGTGGTTTGTGGAAAGAACATACATGGAATGAATATAGTGGATCCATATCTGGTTTGTGAAAACAACAAACATGCAATGACTCTGGTGGATCCATATGTGGATTCTGGAAAGAACACACACACAATGACTCCGGTCGATCAATATGTAGTTTGTCATTACTAGAACACACATGCAATGACACTGGTGGATCCATATGTGGTTTGTGGAAAGAACACACATGCAATGACATTGGTTGATCCATATGTGGGTTGTGGAAAGAACACACATGCAATTACATTGGTGGATCCATGTGGTTTGTGAGAAGAACACACATGTAATGACTCTGGTGGATCCATGTGTGGTTTGTCGAAAGAACATACATGCAATGACATTGGTTGATCCATATGTGGTTTGTGGAAAGAACACACATGCAATGACACTGGTGGATCCATATGTGGTTTGTCATTACAAGAACACACACACAATGACACTGGTGGATCCATATGTGGTTCATTACAAGAACAAACATGCAATGACTCTGGTGGATCCATATGTGGTTCATGAAAAGAACACATATGCAATGACATTGGTTGATCCATATGTGGTTCGTTACAAGAACACACATGGAATAACTCTGGCAGATCTATATGTGGTTCATGAAAAGAACACAGATGCAATGTCATTGGTTGATCCATATGTGGTTCATTACGAGAACACACATGCAATGACTCTGGTGGATCCATATGTGGTTTGTGGAAACAACACACATGCAATGACACTGGTATATCCATGTGTGGTTCATTACAAGAAAACACATGCAATGAGTCTAGTGGATCCATATGTGTTTTGTGACAATAACAAACATGCAATGCCATTGGTTGATCCATGAGATCTGTGGAAAAAACAGACATCCAATGACATTGGTGGAGCCATGTGTTTTGTGAGAAGAACACACATGCAATGGCATTGGTGGATCCATATGTGGTTCATTACAAGAACACACATGCAATGACATTGGTGGATCCATATGTGGTTAATTGCAATAACACACATGTAATGACTCTGGTGGATCCATATGTGGTTAATTGCAACAACACACATGCAATGACATTGGAGGATCCATGTGGTTTGTGAGAAGAACACACATGCAATTACTCTAGTGGATCCATGTGTGGTTTGTGGAAGGAACATACGTGCAATGACAATGGTGGATCCATATGTGGTTTGTGAAAAGAACACACATGCAATGACACTGGTGGATCCATAGGTGGTTTGTCATTACAAGAACACAGATGCAATGACATTGATGGATCTATGTGGTTTGTGAGAAGAACAAACATGCAATTAATCTGGTGGATCCATGTGTGGTTTGTGGAAAGAACATACATGCAATGATATTGGTTGATCCATATGTGGTTTGTGAAAAGAACACACATGCAATGACACTGGTAGATCCATGTAAGGTTTGTGGAAAGAACATACCTGGAATGACATTGGTTGATCCATATGTGGTTTGTGGAAACAACACACATGCAATGACACTGGTGGATCCATATGTGGTTTGTGAAAAGAACACACATGCAATGACATTGGTGGATCCATATGTGGTTTGTGAGAAGAACACACATTTCAATGACACTGGTGGATCCATATGTGGTTTGTGAAAAGAACACACTTCTAATGACTCTAGTGGATCCATATGTGGTTTGTGAAAAGAACAAACATGCAATGACTCTAGCTATGGTTTGTGAAAATAACAGACAATACAATGAGTCTGGTGGATCCATATGTGGTTTGTGGAAAGAACACACATGCAATGACTCTAGCCGTGGTTAATGAAAAGAACACACATGCAATGACTCTAGTGGATCCATGTGGGTTGTGAAAAGAACAAACATGCAATGCCTCTAGCTGTGGTTAATGAAAAGAACAGACATCCAATGACTCTGGTGGATCCATGTGTGGTTTGTGGAAAGAACATACATGCAATGACATTGGTTGATCCATATGTGGGTTGTGGAAAGAACACACATGCAATGACACTAGTGGATCCATATGTGGTTTGTCATTACAAGAACACACATGCAATGACACTGGTGGATCCATATGTGGTTTGTGGAAAGAACACACATGCAATGACATTAGTTGATCCACATTTTGGTTGTGGAAACAACACACATGCAATGACATTGGTGGATCCATGTGGTTTGTGAGAAGAACACACCTTAAGTGACTCTGGTGGATCCATGTGTGGTTTGTGGGAAGAACATACATGCAATGACATTGGTAGATCCATATGTGGTTTGTGGAAAGAACACATATGCAATGACACTAGTGGATTCCTATGTGGTTTGTGGAAAGAACACACATGCAATGACTCTGGTGGATCCATATGTGGTTCATGAAAAGAACACACATGCAATGACATTGGTTGATCCATATGTGGTTTGTCATTGCACACATGTGGTTGATCCATATCTTAATGGTTTTTGGAAAAAACAGACATGCAATGACATTGGTTGATCCATATGCGGGTTGTGGAAAGAACACACATGCAATGACTCTGGAGGATCCATGTGTGGTTTGTCAGAAGAATACACATGCAATGACTCTAGTGGATCCATATGTGGTTTGTGAAAAGAACCAACATGCAATGACTCTGGTTAATCCATATGTGGTTCATGAAAAGAACACACATGCAATGACACTGGTTGATCCATAAGTAGTTTGTCATTACAAGAACAAACATGCAATGACTTTGGTGGATCCATATGTGGTTTGTGGAAAGGACACACATGCAATGACTCTAGTGGGTCCATATGTGGTTTGTGAAAAGAACTCACATGCAATGACACTGGTGGATCCATATGTGGTTTGTCATTACAAGAACACACATGCAATGACTATGGTGGATCCATATGTGGTTTGTGGAAAGAACACACATGTAATGACATTGGTTGATCCATATGTGGTTTGTCATTACAAGAACACACATGCAATGACATTGGTTGATCGATATGTGGTTCATTACAAGAACACACATGCAATGGCATTGGTGGATCCATATGAGGTTAATGAAAAGAACAGATATGTAATGACTCTAGCTGTGGTTTATTAAAACAACACACATGCAATGACACAAGTGGATCCGTATGTGGTTTGTGGAAAGAACACACATCCAATGACTCTGGTGGCTCCATGTGTGATTTGTGAAAAGAACACACATCCAATGACTCTGGTAGATCCATATGTGGTTTGTGAAAAGAACAGACATGCAATGACTCTAGTGGATCCATATGTGGTTTGTGAAAAAACAAACATATAGTGACTCTGGTGGATCCATATGTGGGTTGTGGAAACAACACACATGCAATGACTCTGGTGGATCCATGTGTGGTTTGTCATTACAAGAACACACATGCAATGACACTGGTGGTTCCATATGTGGTTTGTCGAAATAACGCACATGCAATGACATTGGTTGATCCATATGTGGTTTGTCATTACGAACACACGTGCAATGACATTGGTGGATCCATGTGGTTTGTGAGAAGAACACACATGCAATGACTCTAGTGGATCCATGTGTGGTTTGTGGAAAGAACATACATGCAATGACATTGGTTGATCCATATGTGGTTTGTGGAAACAACACACATGCAATGACACTGGTGGATCCATATGTGGTTTGTCATTACAAGGATACACATGTAATAACACTGGTGGATTCATATGTGCTTCATTACAAGAACACACATGCAATGACTCTAGTGGCTCCATATGTGGTTCATGAAAGGAACACACATGCAATGACATTGGTTGATACATATGTGGTTCGTTACAAGAACACACATGCGATGACAATGGTTGATCGATATGTGGTTTGCGGAAAGAACATACATTTCAATGACACTGGTGGATCCATATGTGGTTTGTGAAAAGAACACACATGCAATGACACCGGTGGATCCATATCTGGTTTGTCATTACAAGAACACACATGCAATCACATTGGTGGATGCATGCAGTTTGTGAGAAGAACAAACATGCAATTAATCTGGTGGATCCATGTGTGGTTTGTGGAAAGAACATACATGCAATGACATTGGTTGATCCATATGTGGTTTGTGAAAAGAACACACGTGCAATGACACTGGTGGATCCATATTTGGTTGTCATTACAAGAACACACATGTAATGACATTGGTGGATCCATGTGTGGTTTGTGAGAAGAACACACATTTCAATGACACTGGTGGATCCATATGTGGTTTGTGAAAAGAATACTTATCCAATGACTCTAGTGGATCCATATGTGGTTTGTGAAAACAACAAACATGCAATAACTCTAGTTGTGGTTTGTGAAAAGAACAGACAATACAATGACTCTGGTGGATCCATATGTGGTTTGTGGAAAGAACACACATGCAATGACTCTAGCCATGGTTAATGAAAAGAACACACATGCAATGACTCAAGTGGATCCATGTGTGTTGTGAAAAGAACAAACATGCAATGACTCTAGTTGTGGTTAATGAAAAGAACAAACATGTAATGACTCTGGTGGATCCATGTGTGGTTTGTGGAAAGAATATACATGCAATGACATTGGTTGATCCATATGTGGTTTGTAGAAAGAACACACATGCAATGACACTGGTGGATCCATATGTGGTTTGTCATTACAAGAACACACATGCAATGACACTGGTGGATCCATATGTGGTTCATTACAAGAATGCGCATGCAATTACTCTGGTGGATCCATATGTGGTTCATGATAAGAACACACATCCAATGGCATTGGTGGATCCATATGTGGTTTATGAAAAGAACACACATGCAATGACTCTAGTGGATCCATATGCGGTTTGTGGAAAGAATACACATTACAATGACACTAGTGGATCCATATGTGGTTTGTGGAAAGAACACACATGCAATGACACTGGTGGATCCGTATGTCGTTTGTCATTACAAGAACACACATGCAATGACACTGGTGGATCCATATGTGGTTCATTACAAGAATGCGCATGCAATTACTCTGGTGGATCCATATGTGGTTCATGATAAGAACACACATGCAATGGCATTGGTGGATCCATATGTGGTTTGTGAAAAGAACACACATGCAAGGACTCTAGTGGATCCATATGTGGTTTGTGGAAAGAATACACATTACAATGACACTAGTGGATCCATATGTGGTTTGTGGAAAGAACACACATGTAATGACACTGGTGGATCCGTATGTCGTTTGTCATTACAAGAACACACATGCAATGACACTGGTGGATCCATATGTGGTTCATTACAAGAATGCGCATGCAATTACTCTGGTGGATCCATATGTGGTTCATGATAAGAACACACATGCAATGGCATTGGTGGATCCATATGTGGTTTGTGAAAAGAACACACATGCAATGACTCTAGTGGATCCATATGTGGTTTGTGGAAAGAATACACATTACAATGACACTAGTGGATCCATATGTGGTTTGTGGAAAGAACACACATGCAATGACTCTGGTGGATCCATGTGTGGTTTGTCATTACAAGAACACACATGCAATGACACTAGTGGATCCAGATGTGGTTTGTGGAAATAACACACATGCAATGACATTGGTTGATCCATATGTGGTTTGTCATTACGAACACAAATGCAATGACATTGGTGGATCCATGTGGTTTGTGAAAAGAACACACATGCAATGAGTCTGGTGGCTCCATGTGTGGTTTATGGAAAGAACATACATGCAATGACATTGGTTGATCCATATGTGGTTTGTGGATAGAAAACACATGCAATGGCACTAGTGGATCCATATGTGGTTTGTCATTACAAGAACATACATGCAATAACACTAGTGGATCCATATGTGCTTCATTACAAGAACACACATGCAATGACTCTAGTGGATCCATATGTGGTTCATGAAAGGAAC